>ARYC01001407.1:0-81578 GCA_000711775.1 Oxytricha trifallax | reverse complement strand
ATTACAAAACATGGCAGACTTTGTTGCTGTCGAGTCTTTCAGCGAATACTGAGCTTGTGGGGCGACCTTAAGGTCATTTTGTAGCCCTTCGAAATCTCGGAGGAATTTGGGTGCTCGGGGCACACAGCACCTGCCCTGGCGAAGTTGCGTTTGATGTAGTATTTGCAGTCTCCCGGTCTACTAATTAATCACAACTCTCACTCAAGACAGCTGCATCAGGGAATGCCCAGTCTCTCACGCGAAGAAAAACCAGTCTTGAGATGTCATCGCCTGGAAGGAAGTTCTGCTCTTGAGCATTGGCCTTGAAGAATTGCGATACCTGGGCGCGGGGATCAAGCAATGGGTACTGAGTGGCATCGGGCGCCTACCTATAGGCAAGCAGGGAGGCATTAGCTGCTCCACGAGTTGAGTAGAGGAGTGCTCGGACATCGGGACCTCGTCATGAGTCGACAATGGCTGCTCGACTAGGGGCTGCGCAAGACCTGTGCATTCTTTGATGGCTTGGCCTCAGGAGGAGCGCTAGTGGTAGCAATTGCAGTGGATTAGTGCTCTGTCTCCTCATCAGAGCTGTTGGACCTCCTTCGCCAGGGGGGCTTTTAACGCCTTTCTCCTGTAGCGCCTCAGGATTTCAATTCAGGCATGGGGTGGAAAAGTGGCTTGTGCTTATGAGTAAAAGCTCTGTGATCCAGAGGAAATCTCTTAATGAATTCCTAATAGCCTTTTAAGAAATCTGCAACTCATGTTAGAGGAAATCTAGGTTGCCCTCTTAGTCTGCTACTGTGCTTGTGCATGCTGACTTCGCGCAACTCCCTGGCCAAAGAAGGGGTCCAACAGCTCTGATGAGTAGACAGAGCACTTATCCACTGCAATTGCTACCACTAGCGCTCCTCCTGAGGCCAAGCCATCAAAGAATGCACAGGTCTTGCGCAGCCCCTAGTCGAGCAGCCATTGTCGACTCATGACGAGGTCCCGATGTCCGAGCACTCCTCTACTCAACTCGTGGAGCAGCTAATGCCTCCCTGCTTGCCTATAGGTAGGCGCCCGATGCCACTCAGTACCCATTGCTTGATCCCCGCGCCCAGGTATCGCAAATATTCAAGGCCAATGCTCAAGAGCAGAACTTCCTTCCAGGCGATGACATCTCCAGACTGGTTTTTCTTCGTGTGAGAGACTGGGCATTCCCTGATGCAGCAGTCTTGAGTGAGAGTTGTGATTAATTAGTAGACCGGGAGACTGCAAATACTACATCAAGCGCAACTTTCGCCAGGGCGTGTGCTGTGTGCCCCGAGCACCCAAATTCCTCCTAGATTTCGAAGGGCTAAAAAATGACCTTAAGTTCGCCCCGCTAGCTCAGTATTCGCTGAAAGACTCGACTGCAACAAAGTCTGCCATGTTTTGTCATTAAAAATATTTAATCGTTTAATAGTTTAAATTAAGGGTTTTATAAATCACTTTTTAATTTCACTTTCCACTGATTTTTCCAATCTCTCATAATGGGTTTTGACTTTTTCGTAAATATTTATAGATGTATATTAGTTCAGCATTTATCATACTCACGATTCTCTAAAAAATTACTCTTGGGGTTTTAATAATAATCTTGAAAGCAAAAAATTAAAATAAAGGGGTTTAAATCACACATAAGTATTAATTATTATAGATTACTCTAAAATATATTCTTAACAAATTCAATCTATTTTCAATTTTGATTCTATAAATTTGAATAATAAAAGTGACTATGACGATTCAAGTTAAGATGAAATGACTAAATAATTAAAAAATAAATCAAGTGAAGGAAAAACCAATCAAAATACATTACAAACAAGTATAGCCTTAAGATATGGTCCTGATAGTTTTAGATTAAATCACTAATTTAAAAATCTACATTCAAGTGATATCAAAGGTATATATAATGATATTTCTAATGAGAGTAGCAAGAAATAAATAGTAGCAAATATATAAGATCAAATAATAGAAATATGTTTTTCTTAACGATAGAAAATATATTCAATCCTAATGGTTGAACCTGTTGACTCTCCAGAAATATATAATAGTTAATGTAAATTAGTAAGAACAAAAAAATGCAGTAAGCACTACTTTTCACTAAGTCCTTAAAAAAGAATGAGTACTCAACTTAATTTAGCACTTTATTTAAAATATATATGAATAGATATGACATATTAAGTCATTAGGAAAGCAATAAAGATGCTAAAGTTGATTGAATAAGCTAAATGTTAATATTTACTGATTAATTGTTGGCAATTATCTAAATTAAATATACTAATCGTGCATTCATAATAAATATATACCCACTCCTCTTAAGATACACTCGATATATCAAATGTTACATATCAATAAATATACCTTTACTGCGGTATAACCAATCTGATCATATATGATGACAACTAACTCAACAGCATTTAGTTACCTAATTAACAACATTTTATTTAAATGTGAAATCATTAAAGAGCTTTAGCTATTGTAGGTCTTATTCATGCAAAATAATAAGAAATTTACCATAAAGTCATAAATTTCATTTTAAATTATGACATAATAATAACTTTTAAGTTATATTAGACAAATTTATAAAATATTCGAATATTGTGTGTTATTGACAATATTTAATTTAATATACTCTGAAAAAGCCTCGCAGCTAAGGTGGCATTAAACACTGAATAATAAATTATAATTTGTTACTATAAAATTAACTAATTTCATTTTAATTTCTAAAGAAGAGTTGAAATATTATAATATAAAATCCAATATATATTAATATTCATATTCCTATGAATGTAGTCTGTTTTAATGTATCTTCATAGTATATTCCTGATGTTATGGTAGTTTTAAAGAAGAAATATTTTGATAAGAGATATACTATAGTAAACCATTTAAATATAATATTGAATCAAAAATTTATGGAGCTTAATAGATAAATAAATGTACATTTCTTAATATTTCTCACAGAATAGCTAAAAGCATAGAACATGCTTGCAACTATGATGAATAATGCCAAAAATATACAGCAAAAATAAATTTATTGGCAGAATAAGATTTTTTAAAATTCTCAATTGCTTAAGTCTAGAAAGATGTGATAAACTAAATGTTGAAAAATTCATTACGAAACTATTATGAACATAAAAGAATATTAAAAAACTAATGTTTAGTTCTGTAAAATCTATGCTTTAAAAATAATACACATATTACTTGCTGTCTAGTTAGCTCTCACAAACCCAAAGAAAGATTTCTAGTTGAATTCCAAGATTAGTCCTCATATAATCTAAAAATTATTAAAGGTGAGATTTAAACAGAACTTATTTTAAGTAAATGATTTAAAATAAATGTATCCGAATTAAATATTATTTACTGATAGCAATCGATCTATTGACTATTGCATTTGGTTTCCTCTTAGCAATAGTGATGGGTTTAATTAATTAATAACAAGCTATCAATCAAGCTTAAAATTAAATAAAAATAATTTCACACTGAAGACATCTAATCTAGTAACCTAAAGACATCTACAGTTTATTGCTGTATGCTTAATTAAATCATATTTATTAAGCGAATTAAATGACTGAAGCATGATTGTTAGGAGAGTAAAATAATATGCATTTTTATCATATGTAAACCATAATAAATTGGATGATCTTTAAGAGGTAAATGCTGTTTATTAATAATGAGCTAGGCATAAATGTATATAAATAGACCAGTTATATAGTAGCTATAATTCTTTAGAGCGAAAATAATTGCATTAATTATTATACTCTTGTATAAATTAAATATAGATCCATTTATAGTTAACATCAGATTCATTTAATGAGAATATTGCTTGATTTTTAATGATTGATGACATATGATTTACCAAAAGTTCACAATTACTCAACTTCTGGTTTATAAATTCAACTCTGACATAAACTCAGGAATAATTTGGGATAACTTGGTTATTTCGTTGAAATTATTAATTTAATTTATCTGTATATTTTTTTATATTTAGTGTGAGTATTTATTATAAGTATTCTTAGTAAATTTAAATAAATTATTCGTGGCTATATCATTTTTCTCAAAGATGTTTTGTATTTAATCTATCTTAATAGGACTGGCAATGCCATTTGATACACTATATGCAAAATATTTGAAATATTTTGAATGAAACAGTTCTTTTCATTTGTATAAGTGGGTTGAATAAAAATACAATATATTTTTTATACAATATAGCCCCCAATGTCTTTTTTAAGCTCTTTTCTAAATAATAATAAAATTTCAATTAAATTTTTTCTGCCATTAAGAAACATATTTAAGTAAAAGATATCCGAATTAAAATGTTAAAAGATAGTATGTATTATTTTGTCTTTTAAACAGGAAAAATCTAGGCAAATTTCAACTGGATAACTTATTTTGAATTTCCACTGAATTAATTCATTTTTTTGGTAATTTTCAGATCTAGAAAAGCATTATTGAAAATTTACAAATTGGGCTAAAAGATTGTAAGTTCATAAAATATATATGGTTTGGTATTTGCCTCTCAATCAAAAGGTAGATCTATATTTTAGAACTAATATTGTTAATAGATTTAGGAACATGTCTATAACTCCTTAGAACCTAATTGATATCTACATTTCTTAATTAAATCATAATATATTAAAATAATATATCCAATTCAAGATGGATTATACAATTAGCAAAGCTCGTAATAAACAAATGTTAATAAGTCAATGTGAAATTTCAGGATAAATTTAATATATTGTTTTAATAAAAACAGTTAATTTAGCAAGTTCTCACCAATGAGAAGCATCCTCTCCGTTCTAGACGAGGCATCTAGTTTATACGAAACTAATATCTCTCTTCTGTTCATTCTAGTGAATTTAGTTCTTAATGATAAGGAATGAGTATTCTAATAGCAATAACTCTCTTCTTTATCAAGTATAAAATATGTAGTATGATCACTTTAATCTGTATAGATATATTTTGTCTTCTTTTTTATCTGACTAGTTTAATTAAAGTTTTTTTTTACAAGTAATGAAGCAAGGCAAATGTCCATATTTTTAAAAGAAAAAACACAAAATAATGAATTAACTTATAAAAAATCAAATAAATTCAACTGAAATATCGGTGTTAAAGTGTGTCTCTTTATAACGAATCAATGCATTTTCTGAGTAGTATTACTCCATAGCCAATTACTTTATACAACATATACTCAAAATTTTTCTTAAATAAATTGAAATTTAATTTGTAAGTATATCAAGTTAATAGATTGAAAATAATGGAAATTTGGAAAAACCTATACTCAAGCAGGTTCAATATCTACGGGCGCTAGTTCCGATATGGATTCATAACCTATAGCATTGGGAGCAAAGTTTTTGCGAGTTATCGTTAAGTATCTACTATTTTAGGCGTCCCGTACAATATAGTTTAAAAATACTTCAGATAACCTGAACCTTCAGATTGTTAAGCTGATTCATCAAAGTCTATAAAGCTCTATCTGACACTTTTGCACATTATCATTATATTGTTTAGGCATCAACACTGGAGAGGTAAAAAGAACTATCTCTTGAGTCTAGGGTTATTTAGTTACATATAGAGTTTCCTGAATAGAAACTGTTAGCCTCCAAAATTATGAAAATATACTCTAAGCACAAGATAAAATATAAAGTAATGAAGTCTAAGAAGAGAATGACTCTAGTTTACACTAAACACCTTATAATCCAGAGGATGACATGCTTTATGGAACTAACTAGCATAGCAGACAAACATAAAAATATCATATATTTAATGAAGTGATTTTTAAGCCATTCTAGGCAAAAATAAATCCTGGGCCCTTCCATACAATAGCTGACAGCAGGGCAAGAATTGAATTACTTTAAAAAACATTTGCAGCAATAGTTTGTTAGTGAGAGTATAAGTCTGGAGGAGTACATGATTAAACAATTATCTATAAATGCCAAAAATTGTGTAGACATGCTCGAGTACCTAAAATTGAGGAACTCAAATCCAGGGGTGATTATATTTGGGGACAATTTGAGTGTCCATCACACTCGGTCTATGTAGAATCAGATTAGTACCTCTTTTTGGGAGTGCATCTTCAATGCTCCCTATAGCTCAGAGTATCACTGTATAGAAGAAGTGTTCTCTAAAATCAAGCTTCACTATAAGACATAGCTGGTGAACAAAGACTTTAGTTATAACTAGGCATAGCATGCTGTTTTGATAAAGAATGCGATTGAGAGTATCAATAAGCAAATCATTTATAGGATAATAGGGAGGCACTTAAGAATTATGAAAAATTATGCTAGGTGCAATAGAGAGTAGACATGATAATATTTAATTAAATAATATATTTTCATTCATTGCATTTCCTCGTCGCTCATACGGTGCTTAAGCAGAGCATCTTTCACATCATCGTCTTTCTCCATCATGATATTCTGCGGTCCGTGTCCTTCCGCTGTCATTTTAAATTTCTCAAAGGTCTGGGATATTTCATGATACTATCATTGCTTTCTTTGAGCTCAAGGCTTAGATTTGAATTTTAATAGTGACAGTGCTTTACCCTGAGTCTCTTAAATAATTATAGTTATTATAAATGCTACTTACTTGAGAAGAATGACTCGCTCTCGAGCTTATTGAAAATGTCTTCTCTTAAATAAATTTGGTCTTGCTTGTCCTCTTCAGCTTCCTTAACGCACCTAATCCTATTCGCATGTTTAATAAGTTTACTGATGTAGTTGGCCACAGGGTGCCGAGGATACTGTACATGTAATTTATCAGGTAGGATGCTCAAGTCGTCATAATAGTTCAAGAATCTTATGATTTGAGTGTCTTCTTTAATCTAATCGAAGATATTTTTCACAGAGAGCTCCTCATAGTATGGCACATTGAATGCCTAAACATCAGCACTCTTGAGTAGTTCTTTTTTCCCAGCAAGAAAGTCTTTTTATAAAACTCATTGATATTTAGTTATCAGGCGGGAGGTAATATCCCTCTATAAGAATTATACATAATGATAAATTTCTATTATATCTTAAGAAAGTGATCCAGTCTTTCTTGGACCTGAACTTTTGTTTGAGCTCTCTCGTGTCATCTGCTCTCTCTTGGTTACTCTCTATTCTCTAGAATGCCTAAATAATTGATTATTTAATTACAATTCGATAAGTATTTTTTATTATATAAAATATTACAGATCAAAGTCTCTGTCTATTAAGCTGAAATTAAATAAAGTCTTGTAAAATTTATATTGATCAGAATTAATAAATCAAATTTATAAACAATTGTGTTTATAGCATTGAATTATTCAATTTAGCCTTAATAAGTAAGCTTAGGCTTAATTAAATAATCAAATTATAGGTACTGCAATAAATAATTTTCACGAAAGGTAATAGACCTACTTAAAACTATTTATATTAATTTGTGATTTTAATATATTTATAACGCGAAACTTAAGTAATACAAATAAACTAAATATCATATTGAGTAAATATATTAATCTTTTAAACACAAAAACTAAATTAAAAAATTTTAAGCTATTACATTGATAATAAAAATGTTTGGGGTATATTTGAAAATAGTGCAAACTATTATTAAATAATTAAACTTATATAAAATTATTTAAAAAATGGACCTCATTTTTTACTTGACTTTTTATGTCTTAAGACCTTGTAAATAAAATCTTTATCACTTCCATTTACATTTAATATAATATCTGATATCTCAATAATATATAAAATGGTTTTATTATACAACTCGAACTAATCATTATTTTTAAGTTTTAATGCATTCCATTCTTGATCATCACTAGATATTATGATATTATGAATTGTAGTCTAAATTATAACATAATAAACTATTTTAATAAAAACATAATAATAAATCAATTAATTATTACGAAAAGTATAATAATAAAAAAAAGGTCAACTCAATGGATTACGATTAGGCTTAAACAGCTTTGTAAAAAAATAGTAAAATTAGAATATAAAAATTCCCCCATTTTTTTCTATAAATATAGCGAAAAAATTGGTGATTTTTTTTGAAAAAGAGGTAAAAATTTGCTCTTTTTTTTTTAAATATTTAACTTTATGTAGAAAACATAGCTATAAGATCTTCATTATGAATTTATAATTAAATAATTAAAACATAAGATAAAAAATGCTCGGCAAAAGAAATAAGTTACCAGTAATAAATGACGCTGAACGATTGCATTGTAACTACTGCAATAAATCCTATGAGACACTTGAGTCCTTGAGGACACACAGACATAAAAGCATAAGGAGAAACATAAGCTTACCAGAGACTGGGAGAAGAAAATGTAGAAAACTT
Source organism: Oxytricha trifallax (assembly GCA_000711775.1). NCBI lineage: Eukaryota > Ciliophora > Spirotrichea > Sporadotrichida > Oxytrichidae > Oxytricha > Oxytricha trifallax. The sequence goes on along the minus strand of ARYC01001407.1, from coordinate 73,277 downwards.
GTGTGTACTGCTCGAAACAGTTTGACAGGAGCTATAATTGTACTCGTCATATTGCTAAACGTAAACTAAAACCAGAAGACATCAACGTTATTAAAGAGAATCTTAGACTAGAGAAAAAGAATGGAATTTACAAAGGCGACTAAATTGTAAAACTTAAGAATAAAAAAAGACGATCAGCTAATAGCGATAAAGACAAAGGTTAAAGCCATGACAAAACCGATCTTCACTAATCCAGTCCAGTTTAAAGGTGATGTCACAGACCTCAGGATGTGGGAAATGATTGCCAAAATACTGTTTGACCAGATATGGAAGACTTTACGATGTAGTAATGATGGATTCTGCCTGGAGAATTCAACAAGATCTACCTTAAGAAACATTTTCGGGTTAACAGTTTTTGGAAATGCCCATCCACCTTCTACAAGAGAGAGGTATTCTCATTATATGGGTCGTGAACTAAATGAGGGAGCTGGCTTAGAAATTCATTAAGAAGCACGGATGTGAGGAAGTGAACGAAGGAATGTGGCTCAAACTTACTAAAACAGGAAAGTTACTCTGCTGCTGGGGGGTTTACACATCGAGAAATTCATCATAGCTAAGAAAGGCAATGAAGACGATATAGTTTCCTACCACAGAGCAGAAAATGTCATTGTAGCTCTTGTTTAGGAGCATTCCTAAAAGCCAGAAGAAATCTACGGTTTCGTGCAAAATATGTGCCCCAATATGAGAAAACTTGAAGTATCCGCTAAAACTAAAAAATTGCGAGAAGGATGAACCTCCTTCGGGAGGGGACTTTTTGAAATGAGACAATGATCTTTTTATCAATTCCTGTCTGTATATATAAATTTCTTTATTATTCATAAAACTTCTTTAATTTCAAAAAAATATTTCATAAATTCTAAGCTTAGAAAAGTTATAAATGGAATTATATCTATTAACATCATTTGGATATGTCACCGACTGTTAAGATACCTATTAATTTTTAATATATTCTTAAGATATATCATTTTAGATTTTCTGCGAATACATTAATTGATGTATCCGTAAAATATTAGTTAAATTAAACTTTGATGTAGTTTCATCTGTTTTAATTGATGAAAATTATCAAGCACTGATAAAGTACATCTAGAATATGATAATGGAACAGTGAGTGGAGACATGATAGTAGAGTTTGTTATAAATGATATATACTTTGAGAATAATAAGTTCTATTATTCATAGCATAAAAAAATAATTTGAAAAGGAGAAAGTTAAATTAAGTACTCAACAATTTAAAGGTTATGAAGACAAAACAGCACATCATTGATGGCAGAGATACATTTACCCACATACAACCACATTCCCTAAAACTGCTTTGATAACAAGGAGGTGAGTGAATAAGGTATTGAAATAGAAAACAACGGTAGAGTAGAAGTATAGATCATAAATCTTTGAAAATAAAATAATTCTTAAACTCTTAAACAAACTGAATTCATTAATAAATATCTACTTATACTTCATCATATTAAAATATCTGAGATGAAGGATTGAATTTAATTCTCTTGTAATATTGTGGTAGGTTAATTATTTAGACATATTCTCAATAAAATCATACTCTGTCAACCATAATGAATTGCTTGTTCGAGTTTAATTTAATATTTATATATAAATATTAGAAATCATTTGAATTAAGTGCTATATCAAGAATGATCATTAAATTATTTAATTAGTCTAAATTCGCTTTTTAATCACTATTATCAGCATATATAATTTCACATATATGAGGTGTTTGTCAAACAATAATTAAGAAAACCAAATAATTTAAAAAAATAGCTGTACTTATAATATGGATGCACAGTTTTAGACAAAAGTAATTTTATAAATATGTGTTATTTATCACATTTTGTTTCTTGTATATATAATTAAATTATACTAAAAGGTGCATATTTTTTGGTTGTTAAAAGTAAAATCAATTACAAATAACATTATTATTGTTAATATAAATCTAAATACAAATGGAATTTGCTTTATTTATTGTATATTAGTAAATTCTTTCTTTTATAAATTATTACAGCACCAAAACTAAGTTCATGTGTGATCAATACAATTATAACAATTACTAATTATTTAATATTAGTAACTCTTTCCAATAGATGCAGTAATGCCGCTTTCTCACTTAACTGCAAGATAAGAGCCGAGGCACTCTAAAATCACATTATCATTTCAATAGCTACCTCTTGTTAACTTAAAAACAGGTTTTTTGCAAATGATACTTCAGGGATAAAAAAATAAAGAGCTTGATTTTGCATGGAAGATAAAATATTAATAAAACACATTCAAAATGGGAAAATTGCAAAATATAAATATAAAACCGCTTATTTAAATTTAAATGAATATATTTATCAGGCATAAATTACAAATATTTTCAGAACAAATTAGATTTCTATTAAATGTCGTAATTAAAGATGCCTGTTACTTAAACTGTAATAATATAAATGAATTATATTATTATTGTCATTTTTTCTATTCAAATTGTAGTTGCAATTGAAAAAAGATATTTTCATTGTATCTTCTTGATATACTAAAGAATAAAATCAAAAAATAAAGAGTATTAATAATATCAAGAACAGCAACATTAGCAATAAAAATAAACAATGAAAGTGCCTCCAAATTAAAGTGATAACAGATCTTTTAAAATGAAACTAGGCTAATTTTTTGAATTAATAGCATAGGTTGATCTAGTTAACAAGAATATAGTAAATGAAAAGATAAAGATATAGTTATTTTTAAGATCATAGCTATCCTTAAAAAATTAAAAAGCAGTAAATACAAGTTAAGTTCTGAGTTATTTTGTCATAACAGTTGAATTATTAACAATAATTGAATAATTACAGAGAAAACCACAATCTTTATAGCAACCGTATTCAAACGTTTAACTTCGAGAAGAAAAAATATTTCTCGCCTTTTATAAGTTATGGTCCACCAATGACATATAAACTACAAGAAATATATATTTTCTAGGCTTATATGTGAATAGTTAAGCGTATAGTTGAGTAAAGGTTAAACACGCCAATCAGCCAATTAAGTAATAAATATTAATTTAGTAAAACAGACCTAAAGTAAAGTCTGCTTCTTATAGGGGTAATGCTAAATTCCTAATAAAATGTTCACAATCACAAAGATTCTTTAATACTAAGAAATGCTTACTTCTCTCAATTTCAATACTAAATTCTAAATCAACATCCCTACTATTAATAAAGTTTAATCAAATTGAAGGAAGAAATTTCAAAAGATTCAAAATTATTTTAATTAAGATTATATCTGATATTAATTAAATATACCAACTAATAAAATTAAATTTGACTTTTCCAAATAATTTCTATTTTAAGGCATCAAACTAATTTTTGCTGCATTCTTCGCCATATTTACATAAATTTTCTTAGATATTTTCATCATATCTTCAGAATATCTTTCTTTAAATATAAAAGTGTGAAGAGAATGGAGTTGAGCAATAAAAACAACAGATGAGTAAGAATTTTAAGTACAATTTTATATATTTCATTAATTTATAAAAAAATTTATGCACCAAGATTATGAGGCACTTAATGAGTAAGTATTTTAGTACATCTTAAGATATTTTAATAATTTATATTAATAATTTATTCGCCAAGATATTTAGCTTCAGCTTTTTACAGCATTTTATGTTATTTATAATAATAATAATTATTACAAATTTTCTGTATCTCTGATTAGTTCTCGTTATTGAACTTCTTAAATTCTTTTTATTTTTTTATTTTATTTTTATAAATAAAGCGGTGACCTGTTCGATATAAAATTATTTTAAATTTCAAGGAAGCTTAATTTATATTTTCAATTAATTTAAATTTATATTTTGTAAAGAAATTATGTTTAAATTGCCTCAACTACAATAAGAGCAATATATTTTGATAATATTTCACGCATTTTTAGATTCAATAATAAATTATACATCCTTGATAAATTTAAATTAATAGATGCATAATTATAGTAATGATGAATTAATTTAATACTCTATTTTTTAATTAAAGTTACATTCATTGAATCTTTAAAATGCGTGAAATATTATCAAAATATATTGCTCTTATTTGAGGCAATTTAAATACAATTTCTTAAAAAAATATATAAATAAATTAATTGAAAGTATAAATAAGCGTTCCTTGAAATTATAAATAAATACATATCTAACAGGTCCCCGCTTTATTTAAAAAAATAAAATAAAAAAATAAAAAGAATTTAAGAAGTTCCTCAACGAAAACTAATCAGAGATAAAGAAAATTTGTAATAATTATTATAAATTTAACGTAAAAATGCTGTTTTAAAGCAGAAACCCTAAAAATACACTAAAAAAAAAATAATATTAAATTAGAAAGTTATAAGGATAGGGTGACCCACAGGGGCCCCAGGCTGGAGACTTTCTAATAGAGCTTTCTACTACAACTAAGGCTTACCGAGGGCAGGTAGGGGGTTGCTGGGCGCAACTCATGAGGGACCAGTCGGCGGGGTTCAATCTGTCAGATCCTAGACTCCTCGAGTCGTCTGCACGCTAAGGATTTCCCTGCATAGATGAGTTACCTAGCTTGAGTTCAGTTCCTAGGTAATAGGGAGCAGGATGAAGGTATGCTCTGCCTTGAAAGCGAGAAGACGGAAACCATTGAAGCCAACGATAAGGATTTTTCTCCCACACCGGATTAGGGTGCAGAAGCTACCACAGCGAAAGGATAGGGGTTACGTTTCCCAGCAGCGGTGGGACCGGTAAGCGTTTTTCTCCATCTTCTGTTACTCAGTTGGATCTCACAAGCTCTGTCCTCAGCTACAAAGTGTGGTGACATCTTGATTCTGGGAGAAGACTAGGTAATACCGAGAATGGTTTTTTCGGAGTTTTCTACTTTATGACTGCCACGTCACGGAAGTTTGCCACGTCAACTCACTCAGATACGTCTACGTCACGACTAAGATTGATGGTTTGATTTTAGTAATAAACAGTGATATGTTAAAATTATTTGATTTTAAATCATTAATCATCACACTCAGAAAATTACACACTCATTTTTATTTAAGTATTTAACTTTAATTAATTATAATTATACTTTAAATGATATATTTTTATTAAAATATCTCTTGATTAGATTTATTCAATTTGCTGAAAATTCAAAAATTTATTAAACTACTCTAGAAGGCTTACTGCATCTGTATAACTTACATTTCATTATACAAAATACAGGCATAAAAATAGCAATTAAATAGTAATGATATCTTTTCATATATAATAAGTAAGATTAAAATGCTAGAGAATAAACAAACTGGTTAATTTTAACATCTGATAAACTATCTAAGATCTCTCGAGGATAATTCTGACATCATTATTAGATAATCTATTCACCTTTGTTTCGACTCATTTGACGTAACAGATTGGTATAATAGTTAATAAGGAATTATCTAAAATAGCTATATTATAGGGTATTTAATCTATTAATCAAGATTTCTATATCAACGATATTAATATTGATTTTATTAAATTTTTGGTACTCTACCGCATTTAGGCTGTTTACGGTACAGTACCTTGATTTTATTAATTTTGAATTGACAGCGATATTACTTTATGAACAACTTGAAGGGGGTCCATGAAGTTGGAAATTGGGAAATCGGGGGGTCACAGTTGAAGAAAAGACTGTGGAGATAATTAGAGAGAAAAGAAACGAATCTCTATGGAAGACTTAGGAGAATGGAACGCAGAATACAAACATGGTATCACAAGTAGACGAATGGGATGAGCTGGTTTTGGAGAACGGGATACGGAGAAAGATGGAGCTGCTATAAGAGGAGTAAGAGGGAAGAATCAGCGAAATGATCGGAAAAAAAGTGTAATTGGAGGGTACCTCCTCATCTTGCCGGAATACGGAGTGGAGCTAGAGCTAAACCCAACAGAAGAAGCCATTAAACCAAACTAGTATAAATTAAACACATGAATGAGCAGAAGATCTAAGAAACTGATTCAAGATAAGAAGCAAAGGATCACGAGAAAGTTAGTAAGAAGGTGCTAGAACCAAATGAAATGAAGGATAACAGAGGCTGAATGGGGAAGAGAAAACAGGAATCCAAGGACAGCAGGAATGATTACCTCAATTTAAGGAATTACATTTTGCAATATACTGCACTTTTCATTAATTTTGCATTTTATTTTACCTTAAGTTATTGTCTATCTATCTATCTATCTATCTATCTATCTATCTATCTATCTATCTATCTATCTATCTCATTTTAAATTCTATATTTAAGAATGAAATACAGTTTTAAGAGAAATTAATTAATATTAATAGAATATTTATAAATTATAATTATTTATAATTTAATCATAATAAAAATGAATCTCTTTATAACTTGTTTCTTAAAATAGAAGCTTTTGTTCATTAATACTTTATTTTATTTATTCTAAAATATTAATTAATTATTCTTAAAACTGCATTTCATTCTTAAATATAGAATTTAAAATTAAATAATTTAAATATTAATAATTAAGGTACTCTACTGTAAACAGTCTAAATGCGGAAGAATACCAAAGAATAAAATATAATCAGTATTAATTTAGTTGATATAGAATCTTGATTAAAAGATTAAATTCCTAATACTATATCAATTTTAGCTAAATATACGAAGATCAGATTATGACTAGAAATTTCGAGGAATAATTCTAAATTCTGACACATCAAAAGGTTGCAGAAGCAAATGACTTTATAAAAATGAAATACATCCAATATAAACTTGCGCATAAAGACATAATAGAAATAGAAGGAGGCTTGAAAACACTACATTAATCTTTGAAACATAGCTGAGAATCAATTATTATTTAACCCCCATGACAATAAATTTACAAGTCTAGTTTTAGCACTATCAATTAAAATAGTAAAAATCCAAAAGATTTCAAAGGCATAGATTTACATAATTTGAAAAAAGTGCTCAGTATTAAGTAGAGACCAGGTTAAAATGAAGGAATACTCATAAAATTTAAGACGAATTGGTTTATTTATAAATTAACCTCAATAGCATAAAAATAAAGTTTCTACAAAATGTCATCGATAATCCAGGTTTCTCAGAGATTAAGCTTCCTGCAAAAATTCAAGTTTTAGAATAAAAATTTGACAAAATTAAAGACACATTCAAAATTAGGAACCACCACATACCAATACTTCAGGAAAATCTACATCAACAACATAGGTACTAGACTTAGAAAACCAGGAAGTTCTCTACTTACTGAAGCCTGTGAACTTGCATCTCTCATTTGTGCGTGGAATGGAAAATCTACTTTCCCAAAACTTTGATCTAGAATAGATAAATTAATTATCCTACATTTTAGGACTTAAACTATTCACATTAATACCAATGTTTAAATTGGAAACAATATGAAGAAAATAGATGTTTTCAGAATAGAATAAAAGTACACCCTGAAATTAATAAGAAGTTATTTGAGACATCATAAATGAACTAAAACTTATAGTAGGTATGAGAATATTAAGGAAAAAACAGAGAAATTAATGCCTAGGATGGCAAAAGGAGTTCACATTGATTTGAAATAATTTCAAAAGAATGAAGAGCCACAGAAATACAACCATAAGCGGTTCAGATGCTTGTGAACAGTTTCATACTGAAGATAAAACTAGGGGTCCCAAAGACCTCAGTCTGATCACATTTTATTATTATTATTGATAAAACATAAACTTTAGGTTATTTCTACTTCTGCTTGAACTACAGCTACACCAACTTCGTGGAAGTTAGAATATTTCTGATTAATGATATTTTAAAATTGTGATTTTTAGGTTGTTGTTGGGAATGGAGTAGTAGCAGTTAAAGTTAGAGTTGAAGTAGCAGAATATTTTGTTTTCGTCTGAGTATTTCTGATCATTCATCTTTGAGATCAAGTCAAAAGCCTGATGTCTAAGAAGTGCAACAATTCCATATAATGTTTGCCATTTTTGAATAATAATAACTCAGTTTATAATTAAAAATTAATATTTAAATCTAATATTGTAATATTATTATTTTTATTAAAACTTATTTTATTAATAATTTATTTAGAATTTAAACTATACTCATTATCTTATTCTTTAAATGTATATATATTTAGCAAGAATCGAAGAATTCACTAGATTGTAAAGATAAATATTGATGACAACTTGACCATTTTTATTCTAAATTTTGATAAAATACAAAGATCAGGGAATTGTATAATTTAAAAATACAAAAACGGCATTGTAACTATTTTAGTAAATATAAATACATATAATCCTTAAAAATCGGTGAAAATAGATCATTATTATATTTGTTGTTTGTGATTAAATAACTGCATCTTACTATTAACAACTTTTTAATATATATATCATTTTAGTATATTATTTTAGAATTTCTAAAATAATTCTATTATAACGAAGGGAAGTTTTGAGGTTGATATTAGCAAGGTTTAATATAATAAATTTTCTGTTCATAATTTAAGCATCATATTCATAATTACTTGAGTTAACCACCTATTCTTAAACACAAATTCTCATCAACATGCTTAATTAAGGCTGTACTTAGATACTAAAGTCATTCATAAAGTAAGTATAAATAAAAATGACTTTTTAAAAATGAGTTAAAAGAATGAATATTATTTCAATTTCCTTTATATTAAAGGATAATTTAAACCTATTTTTAATTCAAATAACTAAATTATATACTGTTTTAAATAATATTGATAATGAAATTAATCTCAAAAAAGTTCATACACAATATTATTTATTTATTTAATTTAAAGAATTTTAAACATAAAATGGAAATTTTGCACTGATGATATATAGTTAAAATCTATAGATATAATTGATTGGAAGATTAAGCATCTAAAACATTAAGGTACAAGCTTTACCCCGTGTAATTATAAATATTAAATTAAGATACTTGCCATTTCTTCTATTTCAAGATGAAAATAATGGTTAGTTAGTCATTAGGCAAAATGGACGTTTATTATAGAAAATACTTTCAAGCATTTCAGTGAGAAATTTGTATAAATTCTAGTATATCTCTTACCTTTTTATAATTAGGGAGGCTAATGAGAAAAAATTAACAATTTATAGTCTTCTCACTGGGCTCCCCTATCATTCACTGAGTTATTAGACCTTTGTTTTTATTTAATTGCTATTATTATTATATTAAATGTCTATAAGTAACAATTTTTTAATATTAATTATAGTTCATAAATATATTTACTTAATAGTAAATCAAGCTATTATTTATATTTTAATATAATAATATTTAGTTTCATATGTAAACAAGAACTCCATATTAAATTCATTTTTGACCTAATCAACTGTTTGATAAAAATGTTTTTAATAATTTTTTAATTATTCATAAAATACAAAGGAAATAGAAATTAAATATAGTTTGTAACGAAATTACTGTCTGTGTTTAATGAATAAATTTAAGTTTATTTGCTATGAGAAGTAATAAATGATTAATGTTTTTGTGCAAAAGTATATAATATACTATTTATATTGTTTTTTGAATCAATTTTTATCATACAAAGAAGGAAAATCAGGAGTATTTAGTATTTTAAAGTTTACTATATTTCTGCTAAATTTATTGAATTATATGCTGAGAATGAATGCTTTCGCAGCTTGTTCATATAAATTGACGAAAGGTTTAAAAAAAGTGAAATTTATTGAATTTTAATTGTGTTTTGCTAAAATTTGAGTTTAGGGGCTTAAATTTTTTAAATAGGAATCACTTTGTAATAAGTATTAGTGGAAGAAGTGCTAATTTTCAGGGGAGTGTTGAATTCAGATTCATAAGTCTATAATTATCCATTTTAATTAATAATCAGTATTTAGAAAATATATTTAGTTGATTTGAAAGTATGTAAAATTTTTAATTTTTGAAGATTTATTATCGATATTAAGTTAATCTATTAAAATGTTTTAATTAGAATGCTAAGTGTGTATTTTAATATTATTAAAAAACAATAATTGCATTTTATTAATTAATAAATTATAAATAACAATATTGTAGAAATACATTTGAATCTAGAAAATTAATTATAATTAAAATAAATATAAATCAAAATCCTGGCAGTTAAAGTTGGCCAATTTAAACGATCTTTGGATCATTCGATAGAGAATTTAAAATTAGCTGGACTTTACTATTGGCGGTACTATTTTATCGCATCGAGGGAGCGAGATAACTTCACTTTAATCAAACACCTTTAAATTCAATAAATTATTTCCTCAAATTAAACTCGAGTTATCTCGCTCCAGAGATGCGATAAAATAGTACAGCCAATAGTAAAGTCCAGCTAATTTTAAATTCTCTATCGAATGATCCCAAGATCGTTTAAATTGGCCAATTTTAACTGCCACGATTTTGATTTATATTTATTTTAATTATAATTAATTTTCCGGATTCAAATGTATTTCTACAATATTATAAATTATCAATAAAATTTTTATTTTGTAATTATAGGGAGATTGATACTTTGATTTTATTAAGTTTTTTAGTTATTAATTAAATTTATAAAAAAATATATAGATAACATAGAAGAAATTTGAATATGAGGACTGATATTCTTGAGAAATAACTAATAATTATAGAATTTATTATTGAGCAATTCAGCATGAAGGTGATAGTTTCATAAATCATATATAATAGTACAATGAAGTTGGTGACTACTATAGGAGCTAATTGATAAAAGTTTATTTTTATCACTAGACTCACTATTGACGATGAAGAAAAGGAATTACTTATGCTTGTTAGTAAACTATAAAAAGCTAAAATAAATAAGTAGATTATAAGAATTCACAGATTGTACGCCAAACTGCTTAATTCTCTAATATTAATAATGATCACCTTTACCAAACTCTAAAATCCGCTACCAGTCTCTTCAGAACAATCATCAATGAAAGGAAGCTAGATAAAAAATAAACAAAGTTTTTAATTTATAATTTTACTACTTTGATGATTGTAAAAGTTAATGTCTTATTATTTTCATGAATTTTTAGAAATTAATTTTATTTTAAAAGTTAATAAAAACAGAAGATAATTACTCATACTTAAATTAAAAATGGAGCAGAGAGATCATAAGCTATTAATAATATTGTAGAAATACATTTGAATTTGGAAAATTAATTATAATTAAAATAAATATAAATCAAAATCGTGGCAGTTAAAGTTGGCCAATTTAAACGATCTTGGGCTCATTCGATAGATAATTCAAAATTAGCTGGACTTTACTATTGGCGGTACTATTTTATCGCATTCCTGGAGCGAGATAACTCGACTTTAATTAAACACTTCTAAATTCACAAAATTATAACCTCACATTAAAGTTAAGTTATCTTGCTCCAGGGATGCGATTAAATAGTACCGCCAATAGTAAAGTCCAGCTATTTTTGAATTCTCTATCGAATGATCCCAAAATCGTTTAAATTGGACAACTTTACTGCCAAGATTTTGATTTATATTAAATTTAATTTTAACTAATTTTCCAAATTCAAATGTATTTCTACAATATTCATGCCAGTAAAAGCCTTATTTTTCTATTACAAATCGCAATACTCAATTGACTGATCCTTATATACTATTACACCATTTATTTTTACTACATCCAAGCTTTTTCTAAATAAACTTATACTTTTAATAGGACACATTAAAGCTGAAAATGGCAAGTCCTGTCCTAATTAGAGAAGGCTTGCTTTAAATTAATAATTTACGAAAGAATCATATTAACGTGTTGTTGAATGTGTATTCTACTTTAGCTCTTCGCGAAAATACAACTTTTATGGAAAATGATAAAAAATTAAAAAATATAGTATGTTAATGCATTAAGTTGCTCATGAATTTATATTTCAACTATTCTTTTCATTATTTCGCATTTTCCTTATATTAATCTGTACATGTTTGTATATATTTCATTTTTAATTCAAGTATATTATTAGTATTTTATCAAAGTTATGATATTTATTCGCTTTTAAGCTTTATTATCAATAAATTATACCATTTTGTGCTCGAAGTGTAATTAAAAAAAATTATTTGAATTCTTATTATTAATGGCAACATCTAGAATATTTAAATTAATTCATAAACTTGGTAAATTCTACAGTTTTAGCTGATACTTATTAGAATCCTATCTATATAAATAATACTTACAATTTTTATAAACTTTAAAATGGACTTATATCCACATAATGTTTATGAGTATGAGTTTTGCCTTAAATCATTAAAAAGATCTAATTAAAATAAAAAATATATCGAAATTTAGAAATAAAATTAATTGCTGTAAAAAGGAGTCAGAGTTCTAGATAATTAAAAGCACTTTACGCTTATAGATAAACGATTATTTGGTTAAAGCATTAACTATTCCTTAAAAAATTGCTTTATAAATCAAATTAATTTTTAATTATACTAAAAATTCAACAGCTGCTGATTAGTATCTACTGTCGACTAAGAAATATAATATGATGATGTAATATTTTAAAGAAAAAACTATTTTTAAATGTGATAAGTTGCTTTTTAATAAAGAAGCTTGATACGGCTGGCTTTTAGATTTTTAAATTTTTGCTGTCTAGATTGAATTTCTTCATCACGTCTTCATCTATTTTTTATGTGCAGCCGTTTCCTCTATTTTAGTAATTTATTTTGCATTTATGATATTTTTCTTTAATGATTAGCTTTTTATTTGGATTATCTAATGGCAGCAGAAGTCTTAGATATATAAACTTTATATATTTTTTTATCTCTCTAACTGTTATTGGTCCTACTGTAGTTCTTTTATTTGCTTTTGTTCCATTACTCTCTTTAGTTGCTGATGCAAATTTTTAATCAGCTTCTTACATTTAGCCAAGTGCAATTTTATTATCTATTTTTGAACCTGCTGGGTAAGTTTTAGTTTTATTAACTACAACAGTATTTTTGTTATACTTTCAGTAGTTCAACTCATCCCTCTCTTTATTCTAGGTTAACTTTTACTTCTTCATTCTTTTAAATTAGTTTTCTAGCATTTTTAGCAGTAAAAGTTTATGAATTTGATTATGTCGTTGTAGTAATGCCAGTTTCAGGTCATTTTACAGTATCCATGCCGATTACAATTTAGAGATCCTAAAACAAAAGAGGTAAGTTTTTCTAAATTTTTAACAAATAAAGTATTTATGTAATTAATAGTTTTTTTTTACAGTCTTTGAGAAATATTAATTCCTTTAAGAACTTACATTTTAATTGGAATGCCGATTATTGATTAAACTCTATATTATAGTCATCTATATAATTATAATCCAGAATTAATTCATATAAATATAACATTATTCTCTTTATCTAAAAAACTGATTTTCTCTGCAAGGAGATCTATACTTATCTCTAGGATTTGAATTAACAACATTTTTATATCTATCTATTTTATTAAAATCCTTTGAATAGAGTCTTATTGATGCTTTCGTTTAAGGAGTAAGAATTTAGTTATTTTTCTTTTTTTATCTTTCTTTTGACCTGAAGTAGTTTCACAAATCTTTTATAGCTTTTTTTCGTTTTCTCCTCAATAGTATGTGAGGAATGTGCTTATTCTATTTGTCTTGAAATGTTTTGAGATTATTATGCTTTCTTAACTTTACAATCTAAATCTGTATTTTTACATTGGATGCATTATCATCTCCATTCGCATTGAATGATAACGATTAACCATCTGTATAATTGCTTTGACATTAATCCTCTCATAGTCCTTGGCATAAAACCTATTGCTTTTTAGGCAAGTCTTAAGGAGTAAAAAGAGGAGAATCACTTAATTAATTGTTTTCCAAGTTCATAATTGGAACCTAAGTAGTTAGTTTATATAATGATTCTTGCATTAGTCAATTCAAGTTTCTTAAGTTTGTTTGGACATCAACTTCATTAATCTAAGCAGAACCAAGAAGCAAATAATGAAAACTTCAACATTCGAACAAGGCAAACATTCCTTTACTTTCTAACTAAGTTAACTTAAAATGAAATAAATAATCTACATAGTTACCATCCACATTTCCCTTAAGTCGCAATTGCTAATAGATGCTAATATAAATACTAATATGCTGCATTAAATTCAAAACCATCCGCAAGCCAATTTCATGCCAAATATCACTGAAGGACATGGCTATAATTTCTAACTCTTTTAATTTTAGAACTAATATGTACTACAATAATATTGATTTTAATGTTTTATTTTATGGCAAATTTAATTATATTGTTTATAAGATTAAATTTGAGCGTAAATTTATAAATTAATCACTAAATTTATATTGCCTTTACTTTTTATAACTAAACTCAATTGAGTTCTTTTTTGTAAGTATTTTTTCTATAATTAAAAACAAATAATTTACAAATAAAAAATGGTCAGTATTTTTTATAGTTTCATATTTAGATGGATTAATGTAACAAATTAGATTATTTGGATTCTTTGAAAAATTCATGCACAAATTTAATTTAAAATTAAATAAATCATGTTAACTATTGATATTTTTTAAATAATGCATTTGAAAAAAAAAATTATATTTAACTATAATAAACTGCAGTTCAAATTAAGTTTTGATTTATTATATGATAAAAATCAATTAATTGTATAACTGGTTTTAAACTAATTTTTTGACATCAAAATTTTTAATTTATATATCATAAAATTGAATTATCAAAGTGCTGATCCTTTCATCAACTTCAAACTGTCGATTGATAATAATAATATATAAAAAGCATTTTCCTTCAATTTTGTAATATCATATTTAATTTTAAAAATTGATGTAGCAATCATAATTGGTTGAAAACCATGGCTCTATGATGAAATTCAGCTAGTTAAGACCTTGTAAACGTTATGTTGATGCACTCTGCATGGCTGTTCTTTATATTAGTAGTTATGTAGCATAATTTTAAACTTGGAACATTTTAGACTCTTGATAGGTATGCATTTAGAATAATTTTATATTTTATTTTTTAAAAGGGCTTTAACATATTAATTGAGATAATATCTTTTAATGATTGTTGGTTTATCAAGCAATAATATGCATCAGTTTTATTTGTATAAAAGCAGATAAACCTCTGATTAATTGTCTAAATTACAAAGGTTAATAAAACTTTATACATGCTAGAAAGTAGGAAAGACAGATCAAGTTTAGACTACAATTTTTTAATTTTTAAGTCAATTTCTATATCCTTACAATATTATTTGTCAAATTTAATAAGATAAAATTTCTAAATAAAATTAATTTTAGTTATTATAATTAATTTTATTATAACCTATTAAAGTTAATACTTAAAATCAGCTTATTTATTATTATTTATATAGGTGCTAAAGTATAAATAGTTATAATCAAATATGCATCATTCTTATCGTTAACACGTTGATAAAAAGTTGAATTATTATACTATTTTTAAATAATATTTTTTTTATTAAATATAAAGAAAATACATTCATATTTAATTAGATTTATGATAGAGATAAATAGTTAGAGTAGCTTAATTAACTCCTATCAGTAATTTATAAATTTATTATTTTAATTATTTTATTCTAAAGAACAATAATCCTCTAAATTATCTAATTTTTCAGAAATAATATAAGTGATATTTTTGGAGCTTTTTAATCGTATTTATTTACAAAATTTTATATCTCTAACGATTGATAAAATAATTTACAAAAAAATTGACCAGTAAAAGTATATTTTTATATTTTAAGGATACTGTTCAATTTTTTCATTATTTTTCTCGACATTTTTATTGCTTACTTTGCTCAATATTATATTATTTTGAATTCTAAGTATTTCTAGAAGAATAACTACATTTTCCTTGGCTTTTTAAGGATTTCTTCGTTTTGTTGGCAACACTTGAGTAAGTAAGGAGTTTGCTGCTTATTTTTACCACTGTAATTAGATTCAATATGCTTGTATTGTTAAGCATAATTAAATACAAATAGTGATATTAAAATCATGAAACTACGAACCATTTGATGTTTATGAAGAAAATTAAAGAAACATAAATTATAGATAACTGATATACACTTTATTTGTCTAATAAGTAATAAAACCTCTAGTATAGCTTTAACTATTTGAGTCTGAATTCCAATAAAACATATTGATGATAATAAATATACTTAATCCTTTAAAAATGAATGCATAGCACGTTGTGAATAACACTCAGGCTCATCTACTGTAAATTCATTAACTTGGAAATAGCTCTTGTTTTTCTTAAAAATTTCCTAATGAATTTAAATTCAAGGTAAGCATGCCGTACCTAAAAAAAGGTGTTATTATTTTTGCATATGGTCTTGTTGTTTTCCTAATTGCATTAGTTCATCTTAGACAATTAATTAAAGCTGATTAATTCCAAATATATGCGATTTTTATAATTTAATTCAAGAGCTCGCTTAAAACCTTCTCTAGAGAATTTTTAATTCGAAGTTATTCTTCTAGTTTAAATGTAATTTAAAGATAGTACATTCATTTTCTTTAGAAATAAAGGATCTCTTTACAACACTCTATTCTATCTCAAGTTTATCAATAAGAATTGCCTTATAAAATAAAATTCAGAAATAACTTTGATCAATTTTTTACAATAATATTTTGGTAATCGCGATCGTTTTATGTATCTTTTTATTTCATGTTCTTGGTAAAGTCTTTACTTGAGAGACTTTTTTCCGCTTTCTTTCTTTTTAATTCTTACTTCTTCGTCACTGTCTTTTTCAATTTAATCATCTTGATTATAATCATAGGCACCTTCTAATTATCCAATATCTTTATTTTATCGTTGTTCTTTTCCTCATCTTCAAAATCATTTCTTTGCTTAATGATTATTTAAATTTCTTATTGACACTAAAATATCATCCGTAGTTTCATCCTTTTACTTAAAGCTCTTTATTTCTTCAATCTGTTTTTAATTTATCATGAGTATTATATAAAATATAATTATATTCATTAGAAATTAAAGTAATATGGATGTTTTTATTGCCACCAAATTTCTTAATTGGAGTTGCATTATGTTCAGTTTTTGAGGTTATTTTCTTTGTGTATCAACATCTTTCTGATTATATAAAATACATTACGAACAGTATATTATCTTGAAGACATTAAGCAGTTTACTATTATAGCCATTAGAATTTAGTTGTAGCAATTTATTTTATCTCTAAATACATAATTAAATAGGCACGAGCTGTCTTTATTAACCAAAATAAGACCATAATAGTACTTTACAAGAGTAATCATATGATATCAAGTATATGGCACAGCACAAGAACATAGTGCAAATTATTTTTTAGATTTATTTTTGACATTAAATATTACAATAAATATTTGTAAGCTATCAAAATCGATTTAGACCTTTGAAAAGATTTTGGTACTGCATTTTCTTCTTTGCTTATTTTCTATATAAATATGAAAATTTTATATATTCTTACCATTTAAAATAATTTCAATTTATCTTTATGAAAATTCCATTACCCAAATGTCATTTTAATTGTTGCAATGAAGGTTTCTAATATGAAAGCAATGATTTTTTTATCTATATGAATATAATGTATAATATTCTAGCTAATATTAATGAATAGAAAAAAAATGAGATTGCATATCAATACGTGATGATCTCGGAAATTCTCATGTAATTTACTTATTTAAACTCGATGTAATTATTTTATGTTTGCCCATTACATTTGATTGCTTCTCAAATTAAATGTCACGAATACAAAATACTACTCTTGAATTGAATGAGATACTCTAAAGATGGTAGAATGCTAATTAGATCTCTATTTAATAGGTTATATGTTTATAGTGAGTTGATTTCTGAAACTGTCTTGTTGAATTTTTCGAATTTTAGAAATGTCAGTATTATTAAATTAGAAAAGAGTTGAAATCCCATTTCATACTTAATAGAGTTTATATTAGACTAAGGCCCATAAAAGTTATGAAGAGGTGCAAAATTTATAATATCATGAGCTTGTAGGCGGCGAGTTTTGGAGTTAATATAAATAAATTCTCTAGAAATACCTCCATGAACAATTTCAACTTATATGCATGAATTATTTAAATTATTTTAGCATAAAATTTACAAATAAATTAAAATTCAACAAATCAATAAGTTTCGATTTTTATATCTTAAAGCTTTCTTGAATATTAAACTCAATAAAAATGAATATTTAGAAATTAGTGAAATTTAGGGTTTATTTATAATGAGAAGTATTTTGATTTACTGCTTAAGCTAAGGTATGGTACGAGTATTAAAATAAACTAGGTCTAACCATTACTAAATTACATTACTATCGTAAAGCTTATATGAAAAAGTGGCTCAACTGTTAGGTATAATTGCTTGTTAAATGTTTAAGAATGTAGCTCAGGCAATTGATAACATCCTTGAAATAAAAAAAAGTTCACTCAGGTTCATTTTGTTTACTTTTTAATTCTAAGACTTTTAAGATAGGGCATACCTTCCTCTTAATTATTCAGCTGCTATGTTTTATTGCGAGTATCTGACATGCCTATATCTACTTAGACTATTGCCAATATTCATAGACGAAATGGTATTAATTTCAAGAGTTTCAACAGAGTTAAGAGAGTGAGTGAATGATCTTACAGTGCCATTTTATAATAATAATTTAAACTTTATATATGATTAAATGCAGAAGGCTATTCTTAATAATATCATATTCATACATGCTGATATTGATAAAATTAATAAGTCATGGTGCAAGAAGTAAGATAACATAGAAGTTTATGACTAAAAGTCTTGTTGTTTTTTTAAAAGGTTTTTAAGATAGGGATCTTGACGAAGTCTATCTGCATTATTCATATTTAGATCAGATCCCTGTCTGTTTATCTAAACTTTTTCTTTATCATTCAGCTTAGTCTCTCTCCTATTGTAATCTTACAAATTTTAAGAAGTCCTGGAACAACACGAATCGAAATCCTGGATCGATTCAAGGACATTTCCAGATTTGCTTTTCGAGTAGCGACTATTCTGAAGTTGCAAGTAAGGTGATTGGAAAGGGGAGCATTATAATTTGGTGAGCTATTGATTTTAAACAGGTGGAACAGTTTATCATTGAAGATGTATTGGAGATGTTCTGCTCCCTAATTAGTAGGATTCTGAGGTACAACCATGTATTGAGAATTGACTGGATAAGTTTTCCTATAAATGAATGTAACAATCATCAAAACTTTACTTTAAAATGTGGCCGACTATTATGTCAAGTATGCTAAACTTTAAAAAAGCATGCCTTGAAAACATATTAGTAATTAAACTAATGTTCGGGGACTATAATCTTTGATGAGGCTGGGTAAGTTTTCACAATATCAAATTCATGTGATTTTTCACGATTGGTTGAATTGAATCCAGACGCTTATTGCTTAGTTTATCATCAAATCGTCTTAGCTTCACCAAATTTGCTTGTTCATATTTATTTCTTGGGAATTCGGTACTTGTCAGACAGTTTATCATATTAATTCTCAGGTCATAAGGAATCTCATAGTTAAGCTGAAAATGCTTTTGATTTTCCTATAAAGGAACCAGCGAGACCAACCCTCTAAATGGTATTGCGTTTAATTTAAATATCTTACTTATCCTACATGAAATTAAGAATGTCTGGAATCTTATTCTATATCTTTTGAAAGACTTTAGCTTGAATGTCCTTATAAAAGTTTATGTAAAGCTCGAACTCGACAGAATTATACTCATTCCTGCTGTTTTTTATATGACTAATGATCTCAGCAAAATGGTTCACGGTTTAAATGCAATACCAGGGGTCCAAGTTCTCGTTGTCTTTCTCATAGTAGTTAAGCTCACTCTAGTTTCTTTCCAAGTCGTTAATACAAAATAAAAATGAATCAGAATTACATTTTTCGTTATCTTTCTAAATTCTTTTGCGGAGTCGCATTATGTGCTCTTTAGTCTGCCATGAAGTTATGTCTGGATATGCGTAAAAAATCATAATTGTCCCTACTTTTATAATAGTATGTTATTGATTCTGCTTTCTCGTATGTCAACTCATCAACTTGGTGTATCAAATATTTTCCCCTCTCCTTAAATCTAACTGAAAATAAGGGAATTCCTCTGCTCCATACCTATAGATTATAATTTAGGCTTATATTATTATTCTTACATGCTAAAGTATCTTACTAACGTGTCCCTAGCTCTAGGCACGAAGTCAGCAGGTCGATGGGCTAGTGTGAACCTGGGTTTTGACAGTCTGCTGCATTCATAAAAACGCAGTGAGAAAGGAAGTTTTAATCCCAGTTTGAACTCATTACTGCAGAACAACTCATCGATCAGATTAGAGACAAGCTTCTTCTCGTTAAATTAAGGATAATACCATTGTGGCAGAGCAATGACTCCCCTTTTCATAGACATGGCCCCAAGGTAGTTGAACTAGTTTTCCCTTATCACTGCATACTAAGCCTTGGGAATATCTTCATCCTTGTTAAAGTAGCAGAGCTCAACAATAATTGACGAATTCATCAAAGATTTTAGTGAAAGCTGGCACTAAATTTAAGTTGTGGGGTTTATTGTCAATTCTATGCACAAGTCTGATTTGATACTGAGAAAGTCTGAAATCAAAGACCAGTATATTCATCATTGCGGCAAATGGAAATGATAGAGGATTAAGGAAATGTCTATCAGTAATGTGTGAAGGTGGGGCATTAAGCAATCCAGTCAGTAACATTAAGAATGCTCTCTCGACATAAATCATCCCGTCACAGAGAATGTTAGCAACTCTCATAAATTGGTCAAAGTACTCGTGAAGTGGCTCTTGCTTTTGAATATCTGGTCGAAAAACGAAGTTATTATTGAAGGCCTGCTTGTAGTTTATATGTTAAAAATGCCTGAATTTATTTGTGCCCTTAGTTACTTTATAAGCGGGACAACCGTTCATTAGCCTGTAATTCTATGAATAAAAGAACGGAGATCCTGTAAAGAGCTTTTTTTATTCTGGGGATAATTTGCTCTCTACACATCTATTGATAAGCACGGCGGAATTCATCATCCTGTTCAGAGTTGTGAACTCTGAAGGAGTGAAATTTGGAGCAGGATAAGAAACTAAGTTAAATCTAATGAAAACAGGATCAATGTAATCTCTGTTGGTCACGATAGTTTTGAAGTCCATATGGACCTCTTTCAATTCGCCTTTTTTTTATTTTTTGTATATGCTGCTACATCAGTTTCTTTATAAACAGATGACTTGTTGGATAGAGATTTAATAGGCTATTCTTCATAGCACTATTAGTTCTCTCTTATCTTTTGAAAAATTTTGCTGATATCCTGTTCACTTTAGAGTTCCCGTTACCTTTAGATAGGTGAGAAAAATTTGGGAGGTGCTTATTATTCAGTTACTGCTGCATCTCTTATTAGGCTAGCTACTGTTAAGCTTCTTAAAGTACTTGCTCTTAAGCTTTCCCCTCCACTTTCACATTCTCCCTGATTTAAATGCAACTTATACGTCTTTATTCTTGGATAGTTGCAGGTTCAATCCATTGAATCTCGAGGGGGTTGTTATCACATTAGTGATCGACATTTATTTAAAAGAGCGTAAAGACCCACCAGCCTTTAATTTTACTTTCGGTGAAATCATTTCTGTAACCATGTAACTTCTCCTCAACTTCATTATGGAGATCCTGAAAAGTTAAAGGATTTTTCAGACAATCCAGAAGAGAATCCTTATGATGATCTTTCTTGTTTTAGAGCATTTGCTCACTGATCTTTTGTTAGCTCTTCTAAGGAGTGTACGACTCGTAATGTCGAATGTTTAATTGCTGGGTATACTTGCTGACTGTCATTTGAGTATTTATGATTTTGTGATAACGCCTCGAGTTTTCTTTTGTGAAACTGCTGACAAGTTAACTTGATCTTCTATTTATGAAAGTAGGTTATTTTCAAATAATATGCTTTTTTCATTTTGATTGACGTCTATCAGGTTCATACCCGCTCCCTAAAGCATTTTTTCAAACTTGTTAGCAGGTCCTGGGTCTGTCTCTTCTTCCTCATCGTTTTCCTTATCTGATTCATTCTCCTCTTTGGCTTAAGAAACCTCTTCTTATTCGCACTCTTCCTCATATTCTTTCATTTGGCTGAGAGTAGGAGTTTTCCCATCATTTCTCCAATAAAGAATATACGAGCCTGCGTGAAACTCTTGAATTTTCTAAAAAGCATCAAAACTGATACCACACTTGTGCAAACTCTTGGTTTTGACGGTTCCCTTCAAATACGGAGTTAAGTCTTTGGATAGAATTGCATGTCTAGCTTTTTTTATAAATGTTTTAGATATAGAGTATTTTTAATAATGATACTATTAGTATGATACACTACATCAACCTCAGGACCATGGTCAATTTCCTCCTGTAGTTAGTTTTCGAAAATGAGACTAGGAACTTTATTTTTTCTTAAAAGTATACAGAAGTCAAGAATCTTAAGTTACTCTAAGCAAGGCTAGGGATACTTGCTATAATCTTAGTAAATAGAGAAATGAGATCCATGAATGACAGCTGTCAAAGAGTAAGCAAGTTTTAATAAATTAGGGCTCATAGGATCTGCTTTCAATTGCTCTTTCAAGAAACTGCAGAGCTCGATTATACTCATGGGGTGAGTAGATGAAATCGAAAACACTGCAAAGCAGGGGGGGTGTCTTACTCACAGGATGGCTTAATAAGAACACCGACAGTAAGCAATACTTCTAAACAGTTTTCATTATGGTCAAGGCTTTTTAAGAAGCACTTGAATGATCAAAGGAGATCCAAATTTCAATATCAAGACCGAAATTTTCCAGCTTTCGCAATTCCATCATAGGAAATATTAATATATTATAATCTGGCGATGATTTCAGGATTAAATATAATTAAATTAAAGAGTTCAAATTATATAAACATCATATCCTGTCATCTCTCCACAAACCATAAAGCAAGGCCCCTTCAATTAAGAGCCTGAAGAAACTGCCACTGAATGAAGAAAGCAAGCATAGCTCGAATTCTGGCTTCTCACTCTCACATCAATCAATTATCAGCGATGAGTTTCTGGACTCCAATTCCCTATAAGATATCAAACCCAGCAAAGTGAAGGTGAAGGAGAAGACTAGCACAAAGTGGACGCCAGTGGTCTTGGGCAAGCTCTTCCCTAATATGATTAAGAAGTCCAAGTTCACCTACAGCTCGGGCAAGGTAATCAATACCGGCGAGGTGCTGCCTCATGTGTCAAAGTTGGCGGGTGGAGTCATTATCAAACTCCCCTAGGAATCAATCGCCGAATACCTGAAAAAGAATGTTGATGTTTTTTACATGCAAGAGGATGATGAGCTGTGTGTGTTCTTGGAGACTTATCTTTATAGTATTAAAACTGGGAAGGCTGCGGCTTTCAATTGGAAGAAAGCAGGCAATGGAATTGGAACTGCAGGGCCTGACAACTAGCAGAGTATGGTAACTCTGAGCCCCGATCTCTCAAAGAACTCTAAAGTCATGCAGAAAATACTTGAGAGTATTGGCAATAAAAAGAGGGTCAAGAATGCAGATAAAAACCCATTCTTAAAGAAGCGAGAGGCCAAGCTGGCCTGTAAGAAATTAGTACTGTAAGCCTGTACTTTAATAATCACTTGAAGCCCAGGCAGATTGTCAAGAAGTTGAGGATAGGGGTAGACATGGTTTATAGGATAGTTGAGAAGTTCAAGCATGAGATTCAACACACGATTCATGAACCCAAGGACCTGCAAAAAGTGGGTCGAAAAGGAGTTACTGATAACCCTCTTCTGCTTGATTCGATTCAAAGTTATTTAGAGCCGAATGGTATCTACCAGGTCACTGGTTAGAAGCTGCACAACTTTCTCAGGGAGCTATCTGAAAATAACCCTGAGGCCTCAGCTCTCAAAGTGCCTTGCGTAGCAACCTTGAACAAGGTTTTGAAAGAGAAATTACATTTAAGATTTGGGAAGACCCAGGCTGCCAATACCAAGTATCGTGACCCCAGCTATAACGATAAAAGGCTGTGGATAAGTCGCCTGCTTTCGCAGTTCCTAAGCCTTAAAATCTCAAAAATCGCAAGTTTAAAGTGAGGACTCAAAATCCTCAAAATCGTAAGGATTTCATCATAATTCAATCAAAACTTTCATAGAAAAGCCTTGAACTTCTCATGTCAAATTCAGCATAATGGAGGTTTAGAATCTGAAAAATTAGAGGCCTCAATCTTGGGTAAGAGGACGCCTGCAAAATTAAAACCAGTCTTTAAATCCAGCAGCCTGGGTTCTTTAAGTATTGATTCGAAGAACGTAATTTTCTTGGTTTTATATTGTTTAGAAAAATTCGAGATTTTAGGTCAGGACCTCTCAATAATAAACTCCAGTTTATAAATCAAAAGCAACTCTGAAGAAAGATCTTTCCCCAATTCCTGAAGTGTCAGAGAGCCTGAACCAGTAAGTGAGCTTGACAAAAAACTTTCAGAATTTCAGGATCTCAAGTTCAGTCAAGTGAGTGGTTTCGGAGGATTTGCCGGCGAAGAAATTGAGGAGTGGGCTCACTCCAGTCCTGGATCGAATTGCCATGTTGAAGTTGTCAAGCTCGAGAAAGAAATCGGTGGACTTGGTGGGAGACAAACTAAAGGAGAATCGGTTTGGCATCACTCCAAAAAAGCTAAGGCTGTCCTAGAATGTGAGCAGCGCATCTATAGACCAACTCAGCGAAAGTCAAGGTAAGTTTTGCTCTTGATTGAAAATGGAAATATAGGCTTCAACTTAAAGTAAGAGAGCGATAAGTTTTGAGCGTGATATACAGAGCATCTAAGACTACTTTGATAACAAACATGAAGCCTCCAAGTTTAAAAGCATTGCAGAATACCAGAGTGAAATGAAAGCAAAATCTAGGTAGCTATGGCATGAAGGTGAGGGAGCTTTAGATCTAGAAGAGCCCCAATAAGAGGCAGCAGTTCTCGATGTCATTTATAGCGGCCATATCTCAAGACCGAATCCTCTCAAGTCAAATCATAGAGGGCGCATGGACTCCTCCCTCTTCGAGAATTTCATCTATCATACCTTGCGAAGTGTGAGAACGGACAAAGATCTCAACTCTAAGTAGGTTATACTCTTGATGGATAACGCTGTCATTCATAAGTATTCAGAGATGCTCGAGACAGGCAGGAAGTTCAAGGTGAATTCTATTCAATGCCGAGTATTCGCCCTGGTTGAATCCTATAGAGTAGCTCTTCTCGTTCGTCAAGAAGCAACTCAAAGTGGACACTGTAAACTCCAAATAATCCCATCTAACATCTCTAGGCAGCAGCTGATGAATAGGGTTTCTGAAATCGTACAGAGCTTAAGTGCAGAAGACATTCAAGGCATGTGGGTGTTCAGTATCAAAAAGTAGCTGCACATTCTGCGCTATGGATTTGTCTGATGATGTTTGTTACAGAAGCAATTTATGTTGCTGAGCCTATTAAAGGGAATCCCCCTTTATAAAAGAGTAATTTATAATACAAGGCTATAATGGTAATAATAATAATCAATCATGGCAATTGCTATCGCACTTTCCCACTTTGTATTTGAAGCAACCTTGACTTATGCTTCTGAAAGCAAGCAACCCTTCCAACTGGATTCCGATCGTGCTTCTTTAGATGGAGGTCCACTCCAAAACCCCAAAACCCCTTAATGTGTTTTATATGTGTTTTGATTGATGAGGGTAATGTTGGGGATTAGGGTTTATTTGTGTTAGGAAGAATCATTTTCAGTCTATTTATGAAATTATGAAAGTTTTATATGATCAATTTTTTAATTCACAACTTATGTCATCTCATTATTATAAGTATGTTAGAGCATTTTTAAATGAAAATGATAAGATTGTGTGACATTAATTTCTATTTTACATTTTTTTCATAAGTTTTTACTTTTACTCATCATTTTTATGAAATTTGATGATTGCATCTTTTTAAAAAATTGCCATTTATACACAAATATTTTTTAAGTTTTTATTAAAAATTATTTACAAAATCAATTCAAACCTTTTATTTCTTATGGCTAGCGTTCTTTATTATCATATTTTTATCCAATACAAAAATGTTAGGTAACATAAGTAAAATTTAAATGAAAAATATGCATAAAATGAGTTATTTTAAGGTGTTTGGTAGATTTAATTTTTTCATGTTTTAGTTTAAGACTTGTTTTAAATGGAGATCAATCTTAAAATTTTGTATTTCTAATGACACTTATATTTTAGACTCTTATTAAATATGGCCAACTTATAGGAGGTAAACCTGATAAAGATACGTAGAGAAAGTATGCAAAAATTGTAACAAGTTTTAAAGATAGATTTACATTTTAACCTATTAAATTCCATTAAATTAGTACTAAATTTGTTAAAAATTAATTAGTACAGGTACAAAATTAGTTTAATTTTAATTGGTACCAATTTAATAGTACCAAAACTTAATTAGTACCAAGTTTTAATCTAATTAGGTTTTAATGGAAAAGTTCCAATATTGTTAAAAACCTAATTGGTACCAGTACCAACCTGAATTTTTTCTAAGTTGGTACCAAAATATTAAAAAAATGGAGTCCTAAGAATTATAAGATGATGTTTTCATAAATTTAAGCTTTTTAAATTAACTAACTATAGTGAACAATTAATGTACTTTCCTCTAAATTCTTCTAGTGAAATAATTTTTACAATACATTTATATAGATGTAGTGATGATAAAAAATAAAAGATTAAAGATCTTAACCTTGAAAATAAAAAATTTCATTGAATCTAACAACAAGAATGAAATAAATCAAAAAGAAACCCTTATCCCCAACATTACCCTCATCAATCAAAACACATATAAAACTCATTAAGGGGTTTTGGGGTTTTGACTCAATGCAGGATCTATCTAATGTATGAGCATGCCGATCACTCCCTTCCCATTTCAGCTTCTAGAACTGCGATGGATAATGCAAATGACCTTCATACATATGCCCATTACACTTATAAAGCTCCTCTCTAATTAAGCTATGCTCTCTATACAGTTGATAATCATACACTGCAAAATGAACTAATAAAGGACAATTTATATCATATTTATTCATAATTATCAAACATACTACACTTCAAACGAAAAGGGTTTAGGGGTTTTGAATTACTCATCGAAATGGGTTTTTGGGTTTTGAAATATAGTCTAGGGGTTTCTGGGTTATATAAAGGATGTTTTTATATAATAAGGGTTTTGATTAATTGGTTGTAAGGGTTTAATATTAAAAGCGAACACAATTTATTTATTTATATATTTTTATTTTCACATTATCCCATTTCATTTATATTTTTACAATATTTATATCTCTAAGACACTTGGATATTTTATTTTTTTTAAATATTTACAATAAAATAACTAAGAATTATATAAATATAAGATTATTTAGGGAATTTAAGGATTTGGATTATTTGGTGCAATTAGATCCTTAAACTGCCAGATAAATTCAAAATTAAATAGCATAACTCTAATTGAGGCTTGCAAGACATACGCACTACCTAATTTCCTTGCTAGTATTTATATTTTGGGAATTAAAAATCCATAGACAGTTAAAACGACTGGAACATTCACTGTAAATATTGTAGATAGTAATAATGGATAAGTAGCTGCACTCGATGCCATATAGAATTTGAAATTTAATTAAACATGTTTTTTAGAGAATAGTATGTTTTGTTTTTTTATTGCTAATAAGTTTATATAAGTGAGGTCTAAAGCTTTAACCCCAAATCCCTCATGCTTCTTATTAAAATATCTTGCCCTCTCTTTTTTATTATTAAATTAAATCCAATTAATAATCGTATTTGAAGTTTTAACCAATGATAGGTGGCTACAGCTAGATGTCACTTAGATCTGATTCCTCTACCGTAAATTAAATTACCAATCTAACACTACACTTTAACCCAAATCACACCTCAAACCAAAAAGTTAATATAACCCTATACTTGAATGACACAGAATTCAGATTCGGTAGTGATACTGCAACTATAGATACCAATATCTCTGATATTTCTAATTCACAAATAAAATTGTTATCAAATTAGACGCTTGTGATTTATGGATTTAAGCCTTATTTACAAACCGGCTAAGGATATTATGTTACTATGTCAAATTTTCATTTAGCAAGTACAGTAAGAAACCAAATTAATTAATTATTTGTTATAAGCTTTAACATAACATATTTATATTCTTAGCAAATTGTACCAATTTTTAAATTTATACCTTACCAACCTACAGTTAAACATCTCCTAGTTAGACACTCAAACAAAAACCACTTATTACCTAATAGACTCCTTATATTTCAACATCACCCCATTTTTAACTACTCTATCTGGTGAATTTTATAAAGCTTACGCCACTCCCTAGTCTTTTGTGACTTCAAACGTGACAATTTATGAGTTTCTGTTTCAAATTGAAAATGACATTGCAATGGGAGGTTACTTAGAGATATAATTACCAAATGAAATTCAAGTTGTATAATAAAATAGTGGAAGCAGTATTGGTCTGAGAAGATAATTGGACACTGCTAGCAGCTAATTTTATTGTTAGGTGATGGATGTCAATAGTTCTTGCAGCTATTCTTTAGTTAATAATACAATCAAGATTTATGGGTACTTTTTTTATCATTATTATCCCAGATAGTCTGATTTAAGTGTTAGAGTATTTGGCATTAAGAATCAATTTGAATAATAAGAGAATATTGATATTGTTAGATTTAATACATGTTTTTCTTGAAAATTGTATATTTACATGAAGAATCCTCGTTCCACAAAGCCAAGCTCATAGTTTTATTACAGAACTATTGCTAGAATTTTGGAATAATCGATACTTTTACAAGTACAAGTTCAGTTGTCACTATGTCAGACCCAGCTAATTTTTATAGTATTAAAAGTCTCTACAATCTTTTTCAATATAAATAACCAGAACTTCAATACTAATGCTTAATTTTGTATAAATTATTCACAATCTCATAATTAAGAATCGCAGACAAAAATACAGCAATAACTTTGACGATATCACTCTCAAATATTTTGGTTACTAGTGATTAAATATACCTTATCTAGCCTTCTCAAATATCTGTGAATCAGTCACTTTTAAATTGTTAGAGCAGTTTTAGTAAAATTAGTTCTTCTCATAATTTTGATTGTGAACAGACTAATTGCTTTAATTTAAATCTATATATAATTTATTCCAAAAATTAATATAAAAATAAATTTAAGGTAAATATATATGTATACAATTTATTGAAACCAATTACAACACAATAAAAATAACACTATCTTTGACAAATGATAAATTAGAATCTAATGCCCAGTTAGTTTTAAATATTAATAAAACCCCATAGATCATAATAGAAGCGAGGATAGGAGTTAAGAACAATTAGATTAAAATTTAAATATAATTGGCTAATAATATAAATAATTAGGCTAAAATCAAATTAACACACACACTGATTGGATTATTTTATAAGGACAATTAATCGAGCCAATAGTTTTATTAATTAGCCCAAACATTATAATTATACGCCAATAATAATTAAATCTTAATTTAATTGTTCTTAACCCCAATTCTCATGTCTTAATTGATCTATGGGGTTTTATTTGTATTCTTTCCAATCCAAAATTATTATATAAAAAATTACACTGAATAATAGATTTGAAAATATCAGGAATAACAAACCCATCAAACGGAAGACCCACAGATAATTTTGAAATGTATATAATAGATGACAGTAACTATCAAATTGCAAGATTATAAGATAGTAAATTATCGATATAAATGACTTTGCCCTAACTTCAAACATAAGGCTATTCAATCTATGAATATTTCTGTAAATAACTTTATTTGGTCTGATCATGTTTATAATTAGAATACATTAAAATATTACTAAAATTAATCACTACGACCAGGTTTACAGATTTGACATTTATTTTACACCCTTACAAGATATACCAAGTGGCAGTTAAATAATTCTTACCTCCTCTCTTAAGTGGGGTTTGAGAAAAATACTTTGATAATTAGTTCAAGTAAGTCAATTGGACAAATATCCTTTATTCTGCTGATAAAACAACGAGGCAAATTAAATCATTTATTGTAAATTAATAGATAAATTACATATTCTACTAAGAACTGGGATAAGATATCATTTTATGAATAGCATATTAAGAATCTTGATATAAAATTAGGTATTTTAATAGCAAATAACAGCTAAGGAATTCTTCACACTTGATGTTTAGAGTGGCACACGGAAGTTCGCTTGACGATATCAGGCTTTACATATTCAAATTTCTCAACACTTACTGATAGCTTCAAAATATATGTTTATACAAATGAGAGCTACCCAATTACTTCAATTTAGAATGGTCTCAACATCACAGCTGAATGCAATTGGCCATGTAAAGATTGCTAAATTTATCCTTAATTATTTAGTCACCATAACAAAAAATTGATATTTGAAGCATAGTTTATAATAAAACAAATAAGTTAACTATTTTTGTAATTGCAATATAGTTAATGGAGGTCCTAGTACTTGCACAGTACGTAATTCAAAAGATATAGCCAATAATGCATTTATTCTTCAGGAGAGTAAATGTGTGGCTGTCTGTAATAGTGACTATTTATTCTAGGGAACTGCTATTCATATTCAAATAAGCAATTTAAATCTACTATTAACTTGTGTAAATTTGTTATTGTAATAAATTTATACTGCTAATGTTACTGAATAATGTCTTAAAAGTGATACTAACTGCCTCACTTGTAACTAAACAGCCAAGGATTTATATAAAATCTAGTAATGATTTGTATTTTAGTATATACATGCTGCAATATAGATTGCTCAACCTGTGACACAAAATCTAAATTTCCCTACTTAATAGGTGCATAATGTGTGACAACTTGCCCCAATTAATATTTTATCTCGGACATGACTTAGGGTAAATATTTGGAGTGCAAGTCACCCTGTAGGAATTGCACTAATTATCCTACAACTTGTACATCTTGTATCAACAATCATTAAATGTTTATTTTAAAATTAGTAGGGGATTAAATAACTATGAATTTATACTAATTTTTGCTCTTTAAATTTACTCTAATTTTTATTAAGTGAATACTTTCTTGTTGAGCAGCTAATGCTTATAAACATGCCCATCTAATGGTCTCTATATAAATCAACCTGCTAACTGGACATGCTAAGGTTGCTCCTCTAATTGTAGTATTTGTACTGGAAATATTACTACATGTACTACTTGCAAGTCTAGCTTCAAATTAAACACAATTGAGATTTCATAAATACTAAGTAATCTTACATATTTAATTTTTTTGTTGTTGTAATGATTAATGATAGTTTTTATTATTAATCAATAACAAATGCATTTCGAAGTGTCCGGCGGATATAACTGTCGATTTAAACAGTAAATGTCAAGTTTGTTCTGCAATTTGCAAAACATGCTTTGGTAGTACTAGTAATTGCACGACCTGTCCTGCAAGTTAAGTTCTATATAATGGTAAATGCTACGGTAGTTGCCCTATTGGAAGTACTTAAACTCTAGGCAAAAGTCTCTGCGTTAATTGCAGTAGTGAATTATAGTCCATATAATTTTTCCTCATATATAATTTATGGCTATTGCTTGAATTTTTGAATGTTCTGAATGCATGAATGGTAACCCAAATTAATGTACTGCCTGTAAGCCAGGATTTAACAGCTTCGAATTTACTAAATGCCTGAAGGATTGTCCATAACCTTATTAAGCTAAGAATGGCTACTGTTTAGATCCATCACTACGATGCGACTATGGTTACAAGATTAATCGAAACGACGCATTTTGCGTACTTTCAGCTTATACTTGTGAGCCAGGGTATAAACTTAACACTTTCTTGAAGAAATGTGTTCCTCTCCCTGGATTTTAAATTCTATTCCCATTCTTATTCCTGCTTTTGTTAATTAATACAATTATTCTCTTAGTTTTAAAAGTGAAAAATAAGCTTGATGAAACTAATTTGATTTAAACTACGATTTGCATCTGGGATGCTTTTGAACCCTTTCTATATTTGATTCAATTTGTATTGGCATGTGCTTATGAACATTTAGCAGTACTTTTAATTACATTTTTCGCCATACTCTTTTACTACCCTCTTAACTTTTACATTGTAAAAATAATGATTAAACGTAGATTTGCTAAGGATTGATTCTGCTATTAATCATTTGGTTGGTGAATACCCTAATCCTCACATATATATCACGAACTTGTCACTCTATCTCAATTAGAAGCTTTTGAGACTACTTACATGTAGTTTTCACGATTTGCCATTATATCAAGCTACTTTTGATGATATTTCAATGAATTACCTCAAACCATAACTTCGAGTTACAATTATCAATGCATTAAGCAGTTATTTGTTAATTTTAGTTGCTGATATTACTTACTTTGTAACTGTTGAATGGGGTTATTAGCTTTTAATTATAGGTGTATAAATTGACTTGAATTATAACCTCGAAAAAGTAATATTAACATATCGTCATTATATTTTAATTGTGTGCATAGAATCATTAGTATTCATTCTTATAATGTTAACATTACAAATAATAGATTATTTCCAAATGAAAAACCTATATCTAAAAAATAAACAATACTACAAAGTTAACGCAAAGTATTTAGATATGGGTTCAGTAAGAAGAGCCTTTTAAGACAACGATAACTCTAATAATTAAAATTTAATTAACAACCCACTTCGCAAGAAATCTCTTGACCGCAGGTAAGTTCTAGAGAAATTAACTCAGGATCTGTATAAAAAGGAAAATTAAGTCAAAAATTAGGAATAATTGGACTATTATTTGTTGTTGAAAGCTAAGAATGAGGCAATTGATGATTTTGGAATTACGCCATTGGATGACTTGGAAACTGAGAGAAATTTGCTTTGGAGTAAGGGTTATACTTCAAGGAATCATTAGGTGCTAATTTGATACCAAATTAATCCACTAATAATCATAATGCTGAGAATAGAGTTAATATGCTTGATAAATATGACTATAATATCTATTTTATAATCAAATGACAATTTATAACATAAATATAACTAATAAATAAAAATTATATAATTTTGATGATGAGAATGATAATGATGAATTATGGAATAAATGCATATCAGAGAGGGATTAATCCTAATATGGAGATATTGATGCTCTAGATTAAGCCAGACTACTGTATGCAGAAATTAACAGAGAAATAGTTTAATAAAGACTGGAAAGGTAGAGACTCCTAGATATAATGGAGTATTATAACATCATAAAATTATTGAAATAGCATAGCAAATTATCTCAGAAATTTGTCTCTATATTGTGTTAAATGGTACAAACCATAAACTCCACCTTACCAGGCCGCAATTCACTCTCCAGGACGTAATGGGTCACTTCCAAAGTGACCAAGACGGTAATTACATTATTATTAAAAATCATGAGGGACAGTTAATTGATCTCTACGGTAGACTAGTAAATCAAAGAGGTTACTTAATAGATAGTAATTCAAACATTGTATCAAAGGATGGTGAGTTTGTTGTTCAAAAAGAGCTACTTAATAAAAATGTAGACATGCCTATAAAGTTATTTAAGAGGCTGTTAATGCCTAGGGGTTTTGGGGAGATGGAAGAGGCTAGTAGATCTAATAAGCAATTATCAGCTGCGTTTTCTAAATCACAAAAGACCATTCGATTGTAAAAATAATTATGGTATTGTAAAATCTTCCCACTTTATATTCAACTATAATTCTCATTCGTAGCATGGGAACTGGGAAGCTATCAAGATCCATGAATGATGCAGAAATTAATGCAGTTAGATCTTCTCTAGGTTTAAAAAGTTTAAAGTATATTGGAATTGATCCGAAATCCTCTCACGCAACCATTATTAATGAATCACTCGAAAAAGATTCAAAGTGAAGAAGAGCTTATTAATTATTTTTTCACAAAGAATTTCAAAGTAATCTTAAATGAGTTATGAATCTTACTAGTTTTGTTTAATTTCAAAATTATAAAATAAAGCCATACTAAATAGACATTCAATTTGACATGCCCTTCGCAGCTAAGTAAAATCCTCAAACTTAAAAAACTGCAAAGAAAAAAAAAGTGAAAACTGCTAAAAATAGAGACAAAAACCTTATAATAGATAAATTAATTAACTGCATTTGACGACAAAAGATTTACTTTAAAATATATAAATTTAATTAAATAATGCATGAGATATATGAAAAGAAGGGTGGGGAAATTTTCATGCACTGAATTATGATAAAAAAGTATTTAGGGTTTCCTGCACTTATTTAAAAGACTTTTTTTTTCATTATTTTTTATCTTTTTAACTTCCATCAACCAATTTCCGAACAAATTAAATTGACATAATTATATTTAATTTATTAATTAATTAGTCAATATCTCTCTTCAGATCCCAACAATTCTGAAATATTTCATTTGATATATGTTGGTTTATGTATCTTAACCATTATACTGCTCTTCTCATAATAATTCAAAATATTGTCTGCAATTGTTATTTAAATTCTAATTTAATTTATCTTGTTCTTTCCATACCTATATAATGTTAAAATATATTTACTTCAATGATGTAAAAATATCCTCTAAATGAGTCATGAATATGTTAAATTTAATAATTTATCTTAAATTTAATAAATTCTATATATAAATACAAAAGGCGTAGGAATCGAGTTCAGTAAATTTCCCCCAAAAAGAAGTTATATTTATATATTCTTGAGAAATTTTTAAAGGTTCAAACATAGTCACTGTATCACGAAGTTTCGGTGGTGACAGGGCCATCAGAATACAATCATCTAGAATTAATAAATTTCCACTATTAATTATAATTATTATATTTATGTATCATCAAGCATGGCACGAAAGTCTTCAGGGAAACCTTACTTAACATCCTCAAACAACAACTTCAATGAATCCGTAAGAAGATCATTGCCCATAAACCCATAAAAAATTAAAAATAACATACTGAGATACAGTGGATCAGTCACTCTCAAGAGACCCAGTATCCAGTCCAATAATTATTATAGAAGCAAAAAGAGGAGGTTTAGTGCCGGCAGTAATAACCAAGACATCGAAGATACTTAAATAACACTTATAATAATAATTCAATTGAATATTTATAAAGAGCAATATGGAATATAATAAAATTAAAATAGACAATCAATCATAGTTAGGGCAGGAAGAGGCTTTTGCTAAATCACAAGAGACAATCAGCGAAACACAAAGTCATTTGAGTAGAATTATTAAGCCAAGAATACCAAAATACAAACCATTTAACAAAAAAGCAAGAACATATTAAAACAGGGAAAATATTTGAAAAAATAGTATTTCTTTTTATCTTTTTATATAAATAACTTAGATTTTTATATTTTATATGAACAGGACATCTAGTTAGAAAACTGTTAAGAAATCTCTGAGATACATGCTTTCGCTGCCCTCTCAAGAATTTATGAAAATATATTATAAAAAATCATATAAAAAATTAAAATAATTCATAAGTATAATTAATTAAAGATAATGACATGTTTTCCATAAATATAACGATTCTAGGCCATGATCAATAAAACAATTTAAGAGAGAGGAAAAAAAATATCAAAATCCGTAAAAATAAATTCAAAATCATAAACTAATAAGACCAAAATGAGAACAATTAATAGTCAAAGTTTGATGGCCCATTTAATTTGATAGATTACAAGGACACTAAAAATAGATTTAAAAATGCTTTCCCTTATCATTTGGTAATAATTTATATAAAAAATAATATAATAATTTTATAGAGCATTTTGTTCATTAAACATATCAATGATCATAGTATCTTTGATCCCCTGTAAAATCATCTTAAAAAGATAAAATAAGAAGAAAATTAATAACTCGAAGACTTAAAGAGAGAGCTTTTAGGTTAAAATTATGTTCGATAATAAGAGGAGATTGTGAGAAAGTTTCAAAATATTCCAAATTAATTTGTTCAGTAACAACAATTATAAGATGAATAATAGTTATAACCCCAAAGCCTTGAAACTATTTAGCAATAATAATACCCAATCTAAGATTTATAGGCTATGATCAAGGAGAGACCTCAATCTTAAAAGTATAATTTCAATCAAATAAGTGATAATCAGACAACTCTCAAGAAGTAACCAAGTTAAATCGACACTATGTCCTCGGTTTATGGAGGAATATTGAATAATAATCCACTACTGGGCTCGTAAATAAATTAACGCAGTGCTTTCAAAAATTCAGGAAAACTTATTATGAATAATACAATATAATCAGCTGGTTAACCTGTGGAGTCTTAATCGAATATGTAGAAACACCAAATTAAAAATAGCTAAATTAATTCAAATATGACAATTAACTAGTTCAATAATGACAAGAAACTTTAGAACAACAATTTCATGGCAAATAGCCAAACCATGTCAAAGTTTGGTTCTATTAAAACTGATTAAGTAAACACTTAAAATCAGCTTGAGCCATAGTAAATAAATTAGGATTTCTTAAACGACACTGAAGACTTAAAATTGCTAAGAGATATGAAAGCGTAGTTCCACCCTTCTATTAAACTTATTCAGTAATTAGTATCCCCAGCTGCTTCAATTGCATTTAGCACTCAAAGTATATATGAAATGACCAAGAATAAGATTGTTAACTCAAAATTTGATGGAAAACTTCAAAAAGGAAAGAGCAAAATAAAGCAGGAAAATCCTAATAGTACTGTTATGCAAAATGATGATAATTTTACCACAATCAAAAAGCAGTTAGTTTCTGATAAGCCACCATTGATGATGCAAAATAATAATAAATAGGAGTTGACTATTAAAAACACCTCAATGTTGAGTAGTAAACTAAAAAACATGCAAGATATTTACTCATAAAATGTTCGATAAACTTCCAATAATAGTGGAGTGGGAGTGCAACAAAAACCATAGTTACGTGGACTGTCTAGCTATGATAGTTATGTTGATAATTTAGCACTTAATGCACCTATTAATTTTTATAATAATGGTGATGCTAACAATAGTGGTGGGGGAAATACTACTTCTGATGATGCATATAAAACTCTAAACAAGATATTAAAGGCATTAATTTAAAGTCAAGTTTAGGAATTTTTATCTAAAATAAAAATTAATATTAAAAATTTTTATTTTTATTAGCAATATTCAGCTATAAATGAACTATAAAACTTGATACTTTTTAAATTAATTAGGCATATTTAATTTAATAAATTATTCCAATAATATATCCTATAAACCAAAAATAAGTTTAATTAATTGAAAAAGTTAATATAATAATTCAAATAAATTAAATTAATGAAGAATAATACAATTCAATATTTCAATAATCACAGCTTACATTCAAATTCTTCATATAAAATCAATCTATTGCTTATAATAATCTTAAGTTTTATACATTCAACACTTTCAGGTAACTATTATATTTAATTTTGTGTAAAAATTTCCTCAAATTCTTCAAAAAAATACTTTTTTCTATTTGATTCCACTAATTTTGATAATAATTGTTCAATTTTATGAATAAATTAATATTTATATATATATATATAGTTGAATTGAATGGTATTTAAGCATAAATAGACCCTGCAGATATAAACGAACTAAACACAACTCACAAAATCTTTGGCACACTTAAAAGTGCACTAAGTAGCTGGGATATTTTGCTGATAAGTTTGCCAAATTAAATTTAAGTGAAATATGGGACCTCAGGTACGATTAATCTGAGTTGTGCTATAATTGAACCATAGTTTATTTATCTACAGACTTGTGAAAGTATAAACGCTTAGAATATGAAGGTTGTATTCAGTTAAAAACATCAAAGCCATAAGAACTTATAAATTCCTTATAATCTTTTAAGTTTGTTAAACTTGTTAACAGCAATGTTTTATATAAAAATTCAATTTTTAGATTGAGATCTTCGCTTAATGAACCATTCCAATTAAACATTATCAATGCAATAGTGAATCCCACAAGTTCATCTCCAACATAATCCCTAGGATTTTACACTTACGAACACACTTCAGGGGCCCTCCAAGATTTCCAAAATACCTCTATACCTGTTACGGCAGCTTCCAGTTTATTTTACAACATTACTTATTAATCACTTGTGACTCAATAAGCAGGAGAAGTTGATCAAATAAAAATCCCTTTTAAAGCAAGAAATAGTGTGAAAATGTCTTAGGGAACTATACAAATAATATTCCCTTATTTGTTTAACATAAGCTCTGATAACCTTTAGAATTCTATGATAGAAACAGCTAATTTAGCTTGCTATTTTTATGATAACATTTCACCTTTTATTCATACAACTGATTGCAGTTTCGATTCAAGTAAATAAACTGTGACTTTTACCTCGATTTTCAGCAATATGAGCTTGGCATTGAATTAAACTTTATCAATTGGAATAAATGGTTTGAAAAATCCCATAAGTACGTTACTGTAATCTTAGTTAACAGTTATGACAACTGACAAAAGTTTTGGTGAGATTGATAAAGTAACTATTACGATTTTAGCTATAATTTTTGGTCAATTTTTAAATGTTCTTTATTTAAACTACATTTATCTAAATTATCATTTGAGTCTCTCTATAATATAATAAATTAAAATTCTACAAAACTATCTGATATTATGAATGCTACTCTGACAGCTCAAAACTCTATAGTCTAGGAGGTAACTAATTACACTTTATAGTTCAGAGTACCCATATATGCTGGGTGTCAGATAACCATAAGCTTGCCTTGGCCAGACTACGATCTCAGTGTCGATTCTATTTAGGGAATTTAAGTAATTTTATGAACAAGATAATTCATTTACATATAAATTTTAGCATTGTTTACATTAAGGAATAATGGTCGAATAAAAATATTTATGATTTGAAATTAAAATAAATAAAATCTTTAATATTGAAGGTTTAGATTTAATTAAGAGAAATAAAGTCATTTAGATATATCTATATAGATTAAATTAAATAAATTGTTTATTATTTACTTTGCTTTACTTATTCAAGGATAAATAAATTATTTATAATTATGTCAGTAAGCCTTACAAACCCATGGAAATCAATCCAGTAACTGCAATCAAACGGGGGCAACAACCCCTTTATTCAAAATGTAAACGTCCCTGGCTCTATGCTTCCCCAGATCAATCCAACAGTTTCAAACTAAACTGAGGAACTTTTTCAAAAAACTGATGTTTAAAGAGAGAAAATTCTCAGAAGCTGAGCAGTTATATTAAGAGATTCTGGATATTTATCCTGCTTCAGTCAAAGCCCTTAATTCACTTGGATATTGCTAAATTACTTAAATCTGTTGATTAATAAAATTCATTGATACACATTATATTTTGAAAAATTATTTTTAAAATTGCATCAGGTTCCAGAGTAAAATAAATCCTGAATTAAAAGTACAGCTTAACGATAAACTTCTAGAAATATATTAAAGAGCGTTGTTAATAGATCCAGATGATATTGAAGCAAATTTTAACATGAGCTTGCCGCATCTTTAAAACTAAAATTAAGATCTATAGAAAGCCTTGCAATTTTTCTTGAAATCAATCTAGCATGATGTAACAATTAAATAGGTAACTTATACTATGAATTAATTATAGAAGAGCAAATTGTTTGTTTTTAAACTCTTACTTTTTAACTCATTTATAATTTACAATCAAATAAAGCCCAAATAAAGATGCCAAGAAATTTCAATAAATCAAAAGGTCATTCGATAACTCCTAATAATCTAACCTCACATCAATCGCTAAATAAAATCTATAAATAAGATTGGAATGATTTATGATAGATTGGGATAGATACCTTAAGCTTCAAAGTACTACAAGAAATGTATATAAAAATGTGAGGCTTTATCGAATACTTAAGACAATGTTTTCATTAATAAAGTAATGTTTTATTTTATATCATTATAATAATCGCATGAAAAATTTCTTCTTTTTTATATTCAAATTTGATAAAAATGTTGCCAATATTAATAACTCTGAATCCCAAAGGTTAAGTCTAATAAAAAGCCCAATCTATATAAAAGCAACAACTAATTTTGCAGTAACTCTTGAGAAAATAGGAAAAAGATCAGAAAATATTAAACTTTTAGAACAATTAGGTTAATAATTAAACTTAAGGGGAAGTGAGAATAATGAATAATTTAGGCATTCTGTAGAAAAGAAAATTCAAGTTTACTCCCAAATCTACAGGGAAGCTCAAAAGGGTGGT
Source organism: Oxytricha trifallax (assembly GCA_000711775.1). Classification (NCBI taxonomy): domain Eukaryota; phylum Ciliophora; class Spirotrichea; order Sporadotrichida; family Oxytrichidae; genus Oxytricha; species Oxytricha trifallax. The sequence goes on along the minus strand of ARYC01001407.1, from coordinate 33,029 downwards.
AAATATCTTAAGAAAACTGTAAGTATTTCCCACTTTATTTTCCATGAAACTTTCATTCCTTATCATCAATTCTAAACATTTTGCGTGTTTTAGTGTTAATTCTAGTTGAGGAAATGGGATAATGGTGTGGCTAGATAGATCGCTGAAGTGGAAGTTAATACGGCCCCATTTATTACGAAAACTGATGGCAAGCACAAAATTCATTTCTCCAAGAGTGAGCTCCCAAACTTCTACCTTGACATCGAATTTAAACTCACAGAGAGCGATCATGCCGGTGGAGATGATAGCGGAGACGAAGAAGAAAAGCAGCCATAACAAACTGTATAATATTTTACATTAATTCATGATAAAAATTTCAATGGATAGTTATATGTATAACGTTTTACATTTTTTTGAAACTCATTTGAACGGTGCAGGATCTGGCGATAGCAAAAGATATGAAGACGAGATATAAATTAATTATAGCAGGAACTCTAGAAGATCAGAATTGAGTCTTAAGAACATTTGTTCCAAAAACAAATTTAGATGAACAATTGAAAGAGGGCTTCATCCAAAGTCTAACCCATGACAAAGAATAAACTTTTACCATATATTTCTTGGCTTTATGATATAGAAATTGAAAGTTTCTTATATGATTCACAATAATTGTAACAAATGTTTAAGTATGAGAAGGTTGCATTAAATGTCAAATACTAATTAAGATGAAAAATAGGTTGCTATATCTACTTTGACCTCATAAAAAGATATTTTGCAATAGTAAATCAATCAACTTAGAGAACAGATATTAGCACAGAAACAACAAAACAAGCAATAGAAGTAATATTGGCAATTAATGAAGGCATTATTAATTTCTTTTTTTATGTTTAAATTAGACATTTCATTATATAAATTAACCTATTTACTTTAAGAAATAAAACCTTTATTTAGCAAGTCAATGTTGTTTTTATTTAATTGATTTAAATTTTTCTAGAAAAATGTTTATGCTTATTCATATTTGTATTTATACAATAGTATGAATATTAAAGTAAGTATTATTTGTACAAACAGTATTTCTTAATAAACTATTTAAGAAATGTGATAATATTACACAAGTTTCATATCTCCACGATGATTTTATTAACACTTTTATTATAGTTTAATAATTGGAGGCAAGAATCAGCTCAAGCGAAAACGACACATAACAGCAAATAGAAGCTTTAGAATATAGATTAAGTGAGTTTACTTAAAAAGTAAAAGTTTTATATTTTGAGAATTACCAATCATTGTAAAAACACATCAAGATAATTCTTTAACTTAACATTAAGAGTACCTTAATCAAGTTTGCAAAGTGTAAATATAAAATAAAATTATGACAATTTCAGAGTAATTAGAGATAGAATGATAAATTTCTCAGAATGCATATCTATCGAAGTCATCATCATGACCACCACCAGCAGATGCTCTTTCTTCTAATTCCTTGATTTTGTGGTTTAAGTTCTTGACTTCAGATTATTTTACACGATTGATATTTCCTTATAATTTAAGCTAATTTTACTTAGATATTTATTAGATTGGGCTTTGTGCAATTTCTTCTCCAAGTCATGGACATTATCAGTGGTATGATGAAGTTTGCTTTCAAGTTCCAAGATGGAATTTTCCTTAAGCTGAGTGAAAAACCTCTAAATCTTGTAATCTTAGAGTGACTCTCTCAGAATTTTCTCTGGTTTGTCTTAATTCCTCCTCCATTTGAGCTTTTCCAGCGTTTTATTCTTCAATTGATGCTTGATTTGTAAAATATATCTGTACTTTAATAGTAATTACTATATAACAATATATATGGCTATGCTTGAAGCTCATAGACTTATCTTTCCAATTCATTAATGCAAGCTTATGATGCTTCAGCTCTTAGGTTTTAGTTCTCTTACTCAATTTATTGGTAAGCATCCTCTTAAGAGTTATTGGCAGTTTCTAATTAGCTTCTGAGTTCGTTCAATTGGTCTTCATAAGTGTTAGTAAGAGTAGTTTTGTGTTACTCGAAAGTGTTTGTAAGTTCATGCTTCTCCAATTCAAGCTCTTGTCTTATGTTTAGTTGTTCAATAAATTCAAATCATCACATTATATTATTTTACCAAAAGATCAGAAGAATCAAATCCTAATACTATTAAACCCTCTCTAATTATAATTAATAAGTTATACTGTTTCGAATCTTTCTCTGGCAGCATGTAACTCATCAGCATGTTAATCCCTAATATTTTACTTCTCTTATTCAAAAACAGCCTACATTTCTTGTTTCTCATCTTCGAATCTCTATCTGGTAGCTTCCCTTTCTTAGTCCATTTGTTGCTAAATGGCCTGGCTGTCCCCGGAAAGTCTAGCTTCTTTCTCACGCTATTCTGATTAGTATAGGTCTGTTTGAAGTGACTCCATTGTGCTAATCAAACTAAGATTATGTTCCTGTGACTCACTTAAAAATAATAATATGTCCACTGTTTAATAAAATTTTACAAAACACTATAGAGGATGAATTTTATATTTATTATCAGAATGGATTGGATAATCTCTAAATGTACTTCATTATTTGCAAAATAAATATCTCTTAATCAATATTTAATCAATTTAATAGGCTATTTATTTAAATTTATTTTAATTTTCACTCAATCTTGTTCTATTGTATTATTCTGAATAAAATAATTTTTAATAAATAATTTACTTATAAAAATTTTATAAAATATTCATATTCTGTGAGGGCAGATTGATTAGATTGTTGTTAATAAATAAAATATAAATTTTAATCAAAAAGTGAAGAAAACCCACTAAAAATGAAATCTTCAAGATTATAAAAGAGGGCAGATTCAACCTCTAATCTACAAATGACATAAAAATAAATCGATACTTAGGAAATCAAAAGTTCTAAAATTAGAAAATAGAGTGAGTAAGTTCAAAATATCAGTGAAAATGAATTAGATTGAAATCAACTAGTTTAAGATAATACAAAATTTGTTTATCAAGGAAATGCTAAAGATTCTCAACAACGAATTTATAATGGAAAGTAATAAATCAGCAAAAGCTAAGGAGGGCGATAAAACGATAAAACGCTTAAAACAAGCAAATAAGTTAGTTATTGCAAGAGCAGCAAGCAGTTCACATTGATTTACAAGATAGTTTGAGAGGACCCTAAAATATTCCTAAAGACGATAGAATTGCCTAAGTAATGACATAGGAAAAGTAAATTACTAATGAATAAAATTACACACAAGCCACGATCAAATCAAAGTAAAATATAAGTTTAACATATCAAGTCTTTTATCCAGAGACTACTCCAATTAAAGACACAAGAATTAAGTCTTAAGATAGATAAATCAATAGACTTCAATAATAGAAAAATATGTCAAGATACCTATAGCAAGATTTTGATGTAGATTAGTCTAAGAAAATACAATAAATCTTAGAAGAGCCTGAAATCTTGTAATAAAAAAAGCATGATCAGATTTAAAATTAATCTATTCGCTCTAAACAAAGATCTAAAAGTGCTAACCCTAAACACAGCCACATAAGTGACTAAAATTTAAATGCTGAAAGAAAGTCTCTTCCAAAATCAATTGATGCTTATTAAGTACTTCTGAGGTTTTAAAATCAGAGATGGACTAGTATTGGAAGCTAGGGTGGAGGCTTGACATACCTTGCTGTTAAACATATTCACTTTAACAAATATAGGTATAACATATACTTCTTAAAAAGTCAGCGCTTAAAATTTAGCATTGGTTCTTTAAAAATTAACACAAAAGTAATTTGCCCAATTTAGTTAAAGCAAAAAGTAGCCAATAAAAATCATGAATGATAGTTCATTTACTATGGATGAAAAAAGAAGAGATGAATTAATGTCAAAAGTGAAATAGTAGACAGAAGGTTAGCGAAATTCAAGTAAATCTTAAGATTTGAGAAATTCATCTAATAGTGCTAGGAAAAAGTCACTGAACTCTAAGTCTCTAAATGATTAAAACTAAACAAGTGGTAGGAAATAGTCAAGCATATTGTAAGGGCATAATACGAGTAACTAGAAAGAGCATGGAGAAGTTTATTTAGATGAAATTAGCGACAGTGGAAGGGATTCTACGTCTGAGGCAATGAGGAAAGTATTAGAAGAGAAACGGATGAAAAAATTAGAAAAGGCATTTCCTTAAACTACTCCTCATATTATCGAAATAGATTCTTAAACAATTTCTTTTCCTTCACCTATATTATCAATTAGTTTTATGCAATAAAAGGTCTCAAAGTAAATATGGGGATAGAGAAAAGTTTAAACTATTGCAATCGTTTGAAGAAAAGTCTTACTATAAATTAGTCACTACTCAAAATATAAAAGAGTAGCTCACAAAAGAAGAGCAAGTTTTTGAAAATTATAATAGAGAGCATGAGTATATGTCCAAAAGTCGAAGTGTCAGTGCTGGCTCTCATAGAGCTTCTGTTATAAACTTATAATATTATAAAATTTAATAACATTTTTTAATTTATAACATCTAGAGAGATTCTTCAGTAAGTTTTCAATCCCCAGATATCGTGGCACAAGTTAGCACATCAGATGTATTCAAGCAATTTGACTTTCATTAATCAATGGGTCCAGATATGAGCTTCCACTAAGATTTGAACTTCAACGTCAAAGCCAGTTATATAGTGGGAGACTCCTTGCTAGTAAATTGAGAAGATTGGTACTTAAAATTAAAAACCTAGAGAAATACCCAATTTAATAATAAATAGGTTACAAGGTTTAGAGTCCTCCAGCTGTCTTGAATGATGAAGGAGAAAATAAACTTAGACAATCGAATGCCTAATTACAAAACTTAAAGAAGCTGATGACTCATAAATCTCCTTAAAAAACGAGAGATATTTAAAATCCATAAACTGACAAAGCTACTGAATAAAATGAAATAATTCAAACAAGCAACAAGAAACTTGACTAAGTAATAAGATAGAAAAGTCCAACATAAATTAAAGAAATAAAATCAAATAATATGAAGCAGGATAGATTAAGCATTTCATCAACTAAATCCTAAAACCCTGTTTAATAATAAAATCATCAATCTTATCTTCAGTTTAAAAAACAAAAAGATCAATAAAATCTATAACAAAAGCCTTAAATTTTTAACCCTTTACAAAGAAATACATCAACTTCAAAAGATAGAGGTCATTATGAAAGCAACGATTTAACTCCAAGAGAAAACCCTCCTCTCCCAACCCTTTTACGATAAAAAATACTTATAATAGTCTCCATAAGTTTAGTAGAGGTAAGTTTTAGTAACCACAAATATAGTAGCATTATCTCTTAAAATCAAAATAAGCCATAGTTGTTGAAAAGATAGTTTAATATATCAGCTGATTACACAAACAAAAATATGTCAGATTAATAATCTATGAAATCTTAATATGCTTAGTTGAACTTACATAGTAAGTTTTTGAATTAAGAGAAGCCTCCTTAAGTAGAATAACTAATTATCACATAAAATCAAAATGCATCTAGTAATAATAGTATAATTAATTCAGCCTCTGTAAATAAACCTCCTACATTAAGCAATCAGAATAATGTTAGGTCCCCTCAACTAAGAGATTCGATCTTATTATAAATTTAGATAACATTTTTACTAAAATTTAAGTGAATAATTTTAAACAGGACGAGTGTTTTATCTGCAAGAAAAGACAAGCAAATCATCTTAGATGAATACATGCAAAATAAAAAATAATAGGTTCACACTAGTAAATTCAAACTCAGATTAAAAATTTATCAAGCAAGCAATCTGAATTAAATATCGTTAAAAAACTTAGTAATAATTTAGGCATTGCAAATGTAAATTAAAAGCTCCTTGACAATTAAGAAGAAAAACTTCTTATTAAATAAAATAGTTAAAGTAAAATATGGTGATATTATTATGCTTTACGATGTTTTATTTTAAAACTAAATCATCAAATACCATTTATTTATATAATTTAAAACTAAAGATAGTAGAGTTTATAGTGCTTAAAATTTAGCATCCAAAATTTAGAGAAGCACAACAAAAATTTCAACTTCATTAAAACTCAAATATAAATTCCTAAATCTCTCAAAATACTGATCTAAATATTAAAAGACTGCAGCATTTTAAGAATTTTGCTTAAAAATAAAATAAATCACATATGAGAGATGACTCTATAGTATAAAATTATTAGTTCAATAATAGCAATAGTGTTTTAAATAAATCATCTAACAAAGACTATTATTACTAAAACTTAAATTATTTTAATGTTTTGAGTTAAGAAATACTAATTTTTATAACTTTTTATTAAATTTTTAGTTACATTTTATTATTATTATTTAATGCTGTATGGAAATTAATACTGGGGCTTAAGCCAGCCAAATAGATAGACAAGATAGTTTCAAGCTTTAATTTTTTGGGCATCCAAGGGCCAATATTACATTTTAATCTCATAAATAATGGAAATAAATGCACCCAAGTGAATTAAAAATTCTCCGCCCCCAAAAAAACTCAAACTCTGGATTATTAAAATCAAACCCCTTTAATTATGAACTCAAATTGGGTAACTACCAGCACGAGGAATAACTTCATAAGCGAGAATAAAAATCTATTGTCTTAAAAACATAGGAGAAATTAATCATTAAGCGATTTACTGCACCATGCCTGGTTGAAGAGTTAACAATTATTGAATTAAAAAGCTTAGTAGGATTCTGCTAGTACAACCGGTGATATAAATTAAAAACTTCATAAACTTTAATTGTTATTTAATGCTCTTCTTATCATTATATCATATTAAAATTCTATTAATCTTTAAATAAAGTTAGGGGGTTTAGTAATCAAGTGGTTTTTCATGCGAAATCGAAAAATATAGATTAAAATGAGAGAGCACTAAATCAAACAAATACATTTATTGATTCTTAGGCTAGTCAACTTATATAAAAATAGTAAGAAAACACAAAAATTGGAATACAAGAAATATCAAAACCATCTTTAAATTAACCAGAATAGACAAAGCAGACTATAAATAAAATTCAATAGCATGTATTACAATCTAAACTAAATAAATAAAGGACTAAATCAATGAATAATTTGCAATCTGGGCTAGGTAATAAAAACATGAATTTAATGAATAATAGTAGCAACTTATTGGAAGTGTCTCCAAATAAACAGCATTAATAGTAATTTAGTGGCACTAATACTATGCTGAATATTTACAAGTAGTCTATGGTTCCTGATAAGTCTTAGTTGTTCTATTAAAGTTTAACTTATAAAAAATTATCATCATATAATACAGACACCCCAATTATTCTGCCAAAAATTTCACATAAATGAATAGAATTAATAATAATTATTTACTAAAAGTCGAAACTCTAGAGATGAAAACATATTATCAATACAGTCTCAATCAATGAATACAACACTTAATGCTGCAAAAGGATTGGCACTTGGAGCCAATGTGATGAGCGGTAGTGGTGGGGTCAGCAGTAGCTTAATGATGACGACTGAATCTATAATTAGAAAGAGAAATAACAAATTCTTGTCTCAAAATACAACACCTCATACTTTGCAGATAATTTCAATATGGATTATAAATATTTTACTATCTTTGATATGCGGCATAATTAAAAAATTTTATGCACACATTTTTTCTTTATGTTGCTAGATTGACTTATTATTAAAGCAACTATTGTTACTATCGAATGAATTCCTTCATGTTTGGTAAACCCATTGACTATAAGGCCTCATCTAATCCAGCATATAACGATGCTGATGAATTCCCATTGAGTATACTTCTATAAGCATTAGATTGAAGTAACATATTGGATATTTATTTTAGCTTTTTAGTAACCTCCATTTAACCATATATAGACAACTGCAAATCTGTGTGATTATTTGGCTGTAGAGCTTTGTAATAGTCTTCAACCAAACCGAAATGTTTTGCTAGTTAATTAGTTCATTGTCTACATCGAAAATTCTTTGAATAATTTCTTTGTTGACTATTCGTTCATAGTCGCAATTATTCATCATAACTTCATCGAATCTGTCAATACTGATCTCATTTTAATCTGCTAGTGCCTTAGTTAGTGGATCTACATAAGGTCTTAGTAATGCTGGTGCTTTCTCAAAAATTTAGTTTAAAGACTTAAAATAGGAAATAGATGATAAATTTTAATACTTTAACAATAAATAGCTGTGTACTATTAACGGAATTCTTCGTCTTATTTATTTTTTATGAGGAAGATCTAAGCATTAAGTTTTTATAATCTTTACTTCCGCCATTTCTAGGCTTTTAAAAATCAGATTGAAACTACAATTTCTTTCTTAATTAATTGTTTATATCGTAATTGCCAAACCTTAATGGGATGTGTTTCATGCCTAAGGTAGTCGGTTAATTTGGATTAGCATTCATGCTTTAGGAGGATCTTTAGGGGTGAGGCGGCTTCCCTATCGTCGAAGTTTTTGGGGTGTTATATAAAAAATTTCTAAATAGTAGTAAAATTAAAAATGAATGTGTTTGTCACACTATCATTAAATGTTGATAATTTTTCTTTTGTTTATTATTTGAGAGCCCAGGGTCTATTTTTAACATGGCTCTACTATTGACCTTTCTTCCCACTATTTATCTAGCTTAAAAAATCTAGCCTTCCAGTTATTTTGGGATCAGTCAATGCACTTATCATTTTTACATATTAATTATCTAAAAAATAAGTTGAACATTTAAAGAAGCTTACCTAATGAAGTAGTTTATTTTTTAAGGAGGAATTTTCCATCAGGACTTAATCTTTTAATGTTTTAATTCTCGCTTATATTTTTATTCAATTCTAAGTTACGTTAATGAGCTGATTTATTAGGTGGCTAAGATGGACTAGGGTGATTTGAACCCTCTAATTCATCCTGCTTCTTTTGAATTTCCTGCTTAATTTGCTCTACTTTTTTCTTCAATTTTCTTCTCCAAGTTAAGCTTATGTTCACTTAGTTTCTATATTTCCTCGTGATAATTTGATATGATCTTCTAATGTTCATCTTTCATTTTGTCAATTTGTTTCTATAAATCGCTGTCTAAATCATGAAACTCGATTTTAGGAGGCTATTATTATTATATTTGAGAAGTCATATTGTTCGCTTAATTTTACTAGTTAAATGGGATATTTTAATTAGAAAAGCATTGGCTATATTTGTGTGGCAGGTTGCAGACTGTTGATAGAGTCTTAATCTTAAAATCTTGAGATATTTTGAGTTTATTAGGGATGTGGTAAGAAAGTTGACTATTTATCTTATAGTTAAGGTGAGTTCTAATTACTTTGATAAACTTAATTTTAATTATTTCCGAATGGTTGAAGTGTAATACTGTTTTAAAAAATAAATTAATTGGTAATTTATTTTTTTCTTTAGTGAATCAAATGTATTTTTTAGGTTAGTTCAATTTATCTTATAATTTCTTAAATTAAATGGGCTGAAATAATAAAAGAACTTGACTACTTGATTTAAATATTTTCTCTTTAATATGTCTATTTTATAAAAATGATTTAAAATATATTAAAAATGGTTGAAGGTAATTTAAATTCTAATACTACTAAGAAATCATAGTCTATGTTTTATCAGGTGAAGTTAATGTTATTTAAGGGCTTTGAATTTAATTCATTGATCTAAATGTCACCTCTAAAGAATTTCTCATTAGACTATCGTTATTTTATAAGGCCACTTAAGTATTTTGTGGTATTAAAAGTTAAATATATTTAAATAATATATATATACATTCTAATTGCATAAAAAAAGATATACTATCCTTTTATTTGGTGCTTTCAATGTTTCATAAGCATTGAATTGGATCTATGGTGGCATATTTTAATTCTTGCTTTAGATTGGAATTTATTAAGACTATTGCACCTAAGACATATTTGTGTAACCTTAGATGCTTTTTTACAGATCAGATTGGGCCTAAAAGTATGTTAATATAAAATTATTAATCTTACCAAAGTTTAAAATGGATTTGCTGCTTGATTAATGGGTTAATTCCTTAATAAAGATGATTGCATACTTCTATTAGGATACCCATAATTTTACTGCTGAAATGTTTCATTCATTTGCCTCAATATCTCATGATTACTTCAGTTGTTTCAAATAATTTGAGGCTTTCCATCTAGCCACTGCTATTAGTTATTTTTCTGAGGAGAGAAATTTGAAGATTCTTACAGTATATGTTTCAATGCTTAATTTTTTATTTGATCTTAAATTTCTAAAGACTATCTAGGGTCATCATCGTTGTATTTAAAATACAATTGTTAAAGCTTGTCTCTCTATTTCTTCTCCTTTATTTGATATTACAAGACCTGCTTATACCAATGCTTTTTAATTGGGTCATTATTGTCAATGTACTAGCTGGCTAGTTCTGCATTGTTAATGATATTTGAGTATATTCTATAAATGGTCTCATAATTTGATTGTTCCGCATAATCTAGTATGTTCGATAGTTCTTTCTCTACTAACTCTAGCTTTCTTAACTCATCTAATTAACATATCAATATAGGCTTAGAATTTATAGAATTAATAAATAAAGCTCATCCTGGTGTCAAATTTCTTGTGTTGATAAGTTATTTCATTAGCCGTTCTGATTAACAAAATTATTTTTATTTGCATGAGGGTTGAGTAACTCCAATTATTTTTAGTTTTCTAAATATTAAAGTACGTTTTATGGTATCTGCTGCATGCCTTATCCCCCATATTAATTTTGATTATTTCTTTAATTTTATTATGCCAATCCTGGCGGCAGAATTACTTATTAAGAGCTTGCAAAACTATTTTAGAAAGATTACTAAGGGTTTTGACCCAAAAAAGGATTTCTTTGGTTAGTTTACAAGTTTATTGTAATAATTATATTTTAAGTTAATTGATTTCAGATTAATTATAATTAATTTTAAATACGAATAAACTGCACACAAATTAGAAAGAATTAATAATAATTCTAAATTATAATATCAATAAAAGCAAGAATTATAATTAAGTAAAATGCATGTAGAATAATCATCTGCAGCTCTCTAAGCTTTTCAAATGAGCAAAGCTTTCCAAGAGATAGATAATAAAACCTCAGAGATATGAAACTAAATGACAGAGTTTAAGATAATTGGCGAGCTATGGAGGGGATCTTATGGTACTGTATACAAAGTGTAATCCAATAAAAATAATCAAATGGTAGTGCTTAAGAAGATATCGCTAAAACATATGAAACCCAAATAACAGCAAGATGCACTTAAAGAAGTACAAATTTTGAAATTTATGGATCATTCACACATTATCAAGTAAGAACCTTATTTAATGATGGATTTTTAGATATTTTACATCATTTATGGAGGACGAAAGCATTCATATTGTAATAAAGTATGCAGAAAAGGGAGATTTATACAAAGTAAGTTTCACAAAAAAACTTGTTCCTTCAATATGTTTTGATTTTATCATGGCATTTTTAATCTTCCATTTATAGCTACTTAAAGAGCAAAGAGCAAGACGAAAATATTTTTCAGAAAAGGATATCTGGGATTTTTCATATTTAATTTGCGGATGGCAGTTGAATATCTCCATTCTAAGAATATTATTAACAGAGATATGAAGTGTTTAAATATTTTATTGACAGAAGACAAGCGAATTAAAACTGGAGATTTAGGAGTTTCAAAAATAGCCTCAAGTGCCGCTGTTCTTTCGGATACTAGAGTTGGAACACCACTTTACCTCTCACCTGAATTAGTGAAGTAGTAACCCTATGATTTTAAAGTAGATGTATGGGCTGTTGGTTGTGCTATTTATCACTTAGCTTGTCTGGAACCTCCCTTTTAAGGAGACAATTTAATTACTCTGGGAAACAATATTGTGAATAAAAAGCACAAAGCTCTGCCTCAAATATACTCAAATAAGCTTTCTAATTTTATTGATAAATTTCTTGCAAAAAAGCTTCAGAAAGACCCTCAGCTCAGCTAGAGATGCTGTTTTATTAATACCCACTTTCGTTAAAAATTCATATACTGAAAATTAGCAAAGAAAAATCGGCTTTCAAAATTTCTCACAGCAAGGAATTCAATAATCTGACTCTGTTAAAAGTAATAAGCAAAATAAGCTTAAGTCAGTATCTCCAACTAAAGATTTCAAGTTACCAATTCGCAAATATATCGATGAATAAAGTGCACCTGTAAAATAAAACACAATTGAGACTCACAATATTAAAATTGAGAATAATATACCATTGTTGCAATTAGAAAAAAGTAGCACTAGTTTGAACAATAAAATAGAGACGAGTAAAATAAATTCAATAAAGAAATATTTAATGAATTGGATAGAATGCTACAGTGAAAAAGCAATCTTAAGGGTTAACTAAGGCTATAAAAACAGAAAATAAAAAGCAAGATTTAAGTTTAGTCAAGATTGAAATAAAAGATTCAAATAAATATCAATAAAATCAAGTTTTAGCTGCAAACATGATAAAATCCCAAAGTCAAGACAAAATTCAAACTCAAAAATTATAAACTGATTATCACATGCAAAACAGGCAATCTCAGATAAATTTCTACAACTAAGATTGGTTGTCGAAATAGAATCATAAAATAGAAAGTGATATTAAAGATCATGCTTTGCCTTTGAAAAATGTGAGCTCAACTAAATATCAAATCTAACTAAATAGCTAAGCTGCTCTATACAGCAAGAATGAAGAATCATAAAAAGCTCAGTCAAGAATTGGTGTTCAGCTAAAATAAGAAAATAAAATCTACTTAAATGACTAAGACGAGATTAATATCAATGATTAGCAAAATGGAAATCATATGAATAAGTAATAAGCAGATCGAGGTATTTTTAAAGGTGATTTAGATTTTAAATAAAATCTAAATTAACATGAGAGAATTTTACAGTAAATTAATAGAGAAATGCCCTACATTGGAAGGCCTCAAAGGGCTTCTGCTACTAATAGCAAAAATTTCAATAGACGAACTTCTCAATAATAGAGCTAATAAGCGAGTATTTCTTAAAAACCTGGGATAAGCTTGTTACGAGGCTTAGCTAGTAAAAATTCATAAGATAATATACTCACTTCTATGTAAAAATAAAATTTATTCATGAGACCTTTTTCTGCTGCAGTACCACAAATCTAAAGCATTGGATAAGTTAAAAAGAAAAGTGTTATGTTTGAAGAAGGCATGAAAGATGAGTAATCCGAGCTTGAAATAATAAATGATGATGATGGAAATATATTATAATGCTCTTTATAATTTTAAACGACAATGACTATCTATAGTTTAATCAGCAAGTTAATCGGAAGAATGCAGGTTAAGCTCCCTAGATTTTTAAAAACGCTTACTAAAATAACTAATAAAGCAAATAAAAGAGACCAATTACTGCAATTACTAACTAATCCAGAGTATCTTCTGCTTAATTGTCAAATAAAAACTAAAATTTCAGGTAATCTTATGACAGTTTACAGAATAATCCATCTAATAAATTTCATTAAATCTTGATGGTAAATCAAAATTGATAGTACCACAATCAATGAATAGCTCAGATAAAAATAAGAACACTTTATCTACCTTGATAAGCAGTCAAAATAAGAATTCTCTAAATAATTGCAGCTCGTTGGAGTATGAAAATTAAGTCAGTAGATTATTCAAAAACAACATGAAGCGTTAGACCGTAACTAATATTGAAGTATCTTCTCAAATTAATCCACTAGGCTAGTCAACTTCACTAAACTCGCATCAATCCCAAATTATTAATAATCATTAATTAAAAGATCTCATTAAAAATTACCAACCCAACAGTGCTTAATCTCTCATAACTAAATCGTAATAAATCCTTGAAACTGAAGATAAAGATAATAATTAAGCAGTTCATTAAAATAATAATCTAGGTGCTTAATAGGAAAAATTTGATATTTTTAGTAAAATAATCTTAAAGGATTCAATCAAAAAGTAATATATAGTAATTGAGAGAAAGCTAGAGCGGGTCCCCAAAGTTGTCTCATATTAAACAAATTTAAAATATTGCAGACATTCATAATAAACGCTAGGTTTTCGCAGGCAGGGTTAGATAGCAAAAGAAAATTACAATTAGATATCTACTCAACTATCTGTATAAAGCTAAAATTAAATATCTAGGGACTTAAGTAAAGTTTGAAATATTCTTAAAATAAAAGTAATTTTAAAATTATTGACAAAAATTAATTATATTAGTGATATTGAATAGATAGAATGAACAATATCCATAAATAGACATGTTATATAAAATAACTTTCATTTTAGTTTAATAGTTAGAATAAAGTCATCATAAAAGTTAGATTTAATTGAATAAGAATAAAATAAAATTTCTAAAAGTAAAGGATTTAATATAAATCTTAGTAAAAGAAATAATTTATAGTCCTTAAAAGATTTTACAAGCAACTAAAATCTATTATTAATTGATATAGTAAAATTCTCATAATGTATTAAGATTCAAACTTTTTTTTCTTCAAAAATAATATTGTTTTATGAATAATAGTTTGTATAGTAAAAATAATGTAATCTTATCTTATAAATTTTCTTGTAGTTATATAAATTAATTTAATATTATTAAGTAAAATCTAAAACTAGTTAAGTAATATACTCATACTATAGGATTCATTTGTTTGTTTAAGTTGTGAAATCATCTAATCAATTTATTTCCCATCTAGGAAATTTCCATATACTTTTGATGTTGTTGGAGGCAGCCTCTATTTAACGACTCCTTATCCATTTTATTGATCTCTATAAGAACTTGACCCATAACCCGAAACCGTTAAGCTATGGGATTTATTTAGGCTGAAAGTTTATGCATCAATCTTTAGTCTCTGCTCATTGGAACCTTATTATTAAATACAGCTGTGTCTACTGATTTATTAACTTCATTATTCAAGGGATTCATTTAATTGCTTTAAACTCCACTCACTAAAGATCTGTGACCACTATTCATTAAAAGCCCTTTTTAGTAGATGTTTTCGTTGAAGTTTCTTTTAAGGTTAATGCTTCTCTCGATTAGGTTTTGAGATTAACTTCCAGAAGAGTTTATTCTATTTTACTACCCATTCATTTCTTAACCAACAACTCTTGCTTTGCTCCATAATCTATTCTTCACAATAGGTGATTCTTCAATATTTTAGTTAACTGCATCTATTGTATTAGGTTGAGCGAGTTAATTATTAAGGTAAGTTTTCATTTAATCTTGTTTCTAATTGTTATAAGCGTTGGCTGGGCTGAATTAAGGAAGCACATTGATCTCAGCAGTTTTATTTTCTAAGAGTTCAAAGGTATTCATACGCTTTGATTATAGCCTATCATTCAAGGAACCTCTAATAGCAAGGTTATCTTAATTGCTTAAAATTGTCGGTTACTAATTATATTAAACTTTTACCATTTTAAGTTAACTTGAATATTTCTATCTTTGAGCTTGGAAATTATCCAAGACATTCAAAACCCCAAAACCCCTTAGTGAGGTTTATAAGTGCTTTGATTAGTAGGGTAAAGTTGGGGTTTTATTAGGGTTAGTAGAGAAAACGCAAGTTTAATGAAACTTTATTATGTATTTAATGAGTATTAGTTTAATTATATCACACGAATTTTACTTACTTGTCTTTGTTGTATCTCTTGAATCTCGCTTTCTTTAGTGGTTCGAGCATATCGTCTAAGGATTGTCTTGGATATGCTGGAGCTCTTACTATTATCTTCTCTACAATCTTCTTTATTTCTTAGCATACATCATCTTGTTTTATGTGCTTCTCAGCTAGATTTATTGATTATTTTTCATATTTTGTATTAATGTAAGTCATGCTTTCCATATCGCACTCTAAAATTATTGCAGCTACTGCCCAAACATCCCACTAAATAGAGCCATTAGTCCATTTCTCTCTGATTGGGAAGTAACCTGGAGTACCAAGAACCTTTGCTAAGGTTACAATCTCTTATCTTAAGGCTCTATTAAAATCGATTACAACTACTTCTAAAGGGCAAAGGTTTAGCATAACATTTTCAGGCTTCAAATCTCTATGAACGTATCCAAGCTCGTGAAGTTCCTAAACACCCTTTATCATATTAGATAGAATATCATTCAAGTCATCTGGGTATCTGTTTTAATATAGATAATCTCGGAGAGTCATTTCAAACTTTTTTAGCCTTAGTGCGATGAAACCAAACCCTAAAATAACACCATCTAGCTTGAGCAAATTCTTGCAATCTTTTTTCTAAGCCTCTCTAAGTACAATATATTCGTTAGCAAACTCATTTTGATACTGCTCGTTTTTAAGGAGATAGCTGAAAGGATATACCTTGTAGGCATAGTCATCAACCACTATGAGTTTTGCTTTAGCAGGTACGTTTATATGTAAGTAGTTTTCAATACAACTGCTAAGGTCTACTGCATTTAGTGCAGGAATATACATGGCTCTCTCTTAAAAGCATGCTAAAAAGACTTTACCAGCAGGTTGATTCATTAATTCTATTCGCTTCTGCCTCTTGAGCTTCTCTGTTGTTCTTTTTAAGTCTCAAGATTATTAGATTTTCTTTTAGCGGGCACTAATTTCTAAGTCTCTTTATCTTAAATCAAGAACTCACTTAGGTGATGCTTCTGCATATGTTTCTTAACTTTAGCTGAGTGAGTATAAGACTTCTAACAAGTCGTGCACTAGTACCTGCCATCGACCTTATCATGCTTAAAATACACCTTAGCTTTCCCAGAGTGAACCTCTTTCATATGTCTCTTCAAACTGGAATCAGTAGAGAAAAAATTTTAGCAGTCTTAGCATTCAAAAGTTTTAATCCTTTAAATCTGAAGCTGTTCCTTTTCTTCCTCAACATCTTTTATTAATGTTTAAACTTCTATCTCAGCTTTCTGTTTCATGTTTTTAACCTATATAATAAAAACCTGTGCTTGAAATTCAAGAGCTCTTAGCTCTGCCTCCCTCTCAATATAAATAACTTCTTGTTTCTTGGTTGAACCAAAGTTAAGCATTGATTGACCTGCTCCTAAAAGTGCCGCTCTACGATTTAAGTTGACCGCCATGTTTAAATTCAAATTTTAATTTCTATTATAAAGCTCTTAAAACCTCTATAGCTATAGTTGGACTATATAGGAGTTGCTACAGCATTATTGATGGTTTGATCTAAGCTCTAAGACTTCATATTTATACTCAGTTTATAACTATAATTTTTGTAATTTTGCACTTAATAATTTTGATTCTGGTACCAACTCAGATAAAGTTCAGGTTGGTACTGGTACCAATTAAGTTTTAAACCAGATTGGAACTTTTCCATTAAAACCTCACTGGATTAAAACTAGGTACTAATTAAGTTTTGGTACTATTAAATTGGTACCAATTAAACTTAAACGGATTTAGTACCGGTACTAATTAAATTTAAACAAATTTAGTACTAATTTAATGGAACTAAATTGATAAAAATGGAGCTCCATCTCTGAAGTTTGTTACAGCTTCTGCGAACTTTCTCCACGTATCTTTACAGGGTTGACCTCCTATAAGATGCCCATATTTAATAGTAAGATTTTAAAGGATAGGATCCAGAAGTCTATAAATTAAAACTTGAAATTCATTAATAGGAAGAGGAACAAAGATGGAATCATTCAATGAACAAATGAAAAGGGTTGAGGCTCAAGAAATGATCTCAAGATTCAGAAGCAAGGAGGATCTCTATCGATACCTTACTTAGCATGGTAAAATAAATTGATGTTAATCAACGATGTATACAGTTGGTCTATTCCTTCCAACGATGGAAGGTACTAAAATATCATTCTTAAAAGCAATACTCTGCGAGGAGAAGAAAGCTTTTAAAAACATAGAAATCAAACTGATTGAAATACCTAACTACCCAGAGATTTCAGTCACAAATCTCTACGAGGATGCAATGAAAGATGATGAAGTGGTTATTTACCTTCCTAGCAAGAAGTAACTCTCAAATAAGTTGCCTGAAAGAAACTTCTTCTTTGGTGTTCTTGGTACAATCAAAGAGGATTATTTGAGAGAAATTATAGAAGAAGCTCATAAGAAACGCTACTCTATTTCTCCTGAAGATTAAAAGAAGCAAGGAATACTAATAAGCGAGACGTGGCTAGCAGAGCTTAAGAAGCATCCTTATCTCTCTAGTAAGCTTTGATTTATAACTTTTTAGGGAAACCTGGAACTGGTATATTTCTAATGAAAGAGAATGCAAAGGTTCACAGAGAGAGAAAGTCTCAAACCATTCATTAAGTTAGCAAAAGACTTTATAATGAAGTTTAAAAGTCTGATGAAATGAACATAGATGCTGGTGCTGGTACAAAGAGAAGAAACATGGGTCCTAGTAAAGCACCAGAGGAAGAAAAGAAAGAGAAGCCGAATCCATTTAAGAGTTCGTTTGATATGTGAAATAATTCATTCATTTAAGTCTAACACTTATTAATAAACATTCATTCTTCCTTTCCTTGCACATATCGTAGTCTAGTCTTTACCCACTCTCTTGCAACTACTCTGTATTAAGTCTACTGTGTCGATTGGTAGATCATGCATTAGGTGATACAGCAAGAGTTTCTTGTAGTGAGTCTTAATCTAACTCCAATAGAATTCGATTCCATTAAATTGAGGACTGTAAGGAACGTTATACACAGGAGTTATCTTTAACTCTTCATAAGCTTTCTTAGATTCCTTAGTCTTATGAACTGAGAGGTTATCAACAAACAGGATGATCTCTTGATCGTTGTACTTATCTCTTAGCTTCTGTAAGAACTCTATATACTGCTCTCGCTTAATAGAGCGAGGATGAATAACATAAGTTTCTAAGCCTGAATATTCACTGATACCAGCCAAAATTGCGTGAGTGACAACCTTAATTTTTTAGTCATACACTTCTATATTATCGTACTTCTTGTACCAAGACTTATTAATAAAGGTGTTGAACGTAAACACAGCTTCATCAGCGTGTATGAACTTGATGTTATTATCAATAGACCTCTGCATTTAATGATATATATAATTTAAATTATTACTATAAAATGGCAGAGTAAAGTCAATCACTCTCTTCACTCTATTTACAGTCTTGAAGGTAATACCATTCCTTCAATAAATATTTGCGATAGTCTATGGAGAGATACGCATGTCAGGAAACTTGCGATGAAACATCACAGCTCGCTAGTCAAGTGGGAAATGTGCCCAATACTTAAGAGTCTTAGAATCGCAGAGATATTCAATATGCTGCTAAGAGAACTTTTATTTTCTTACAGGATGTTATCAAGAACCAGAATTGAAATGCTAAACAGCTAGCAAGCAGTGATACCTTACAGTCGAAGCACTCTTACACAATAGCTTTGCAATCGCACAATAATTCATCACTGGTTTGAGTTAGTCTATATTAATACTCGCACCATACCTAAGCTTAAGCAGTAAATCTAAATATTTCTCATCATAAATAGACCCCAAAATCGCTAATTTCTATTTCTCATTTTACAAACTGGCCTAATTTCTCTACTAACCCTAATAAAACCCCAACTTTACCCTACTAATCAAAGCACTTATAAACCTCACTAAGGGGTTTTGGGGTTTTGATTCGCTGTTATTTATTGCAAGGGACCTGAGGGCTGCTAAATTGTATTATTGTTGGATTGGTCAAAACCACCACCTAAATTTGCAGTTTACTACAGGTTTTGAAAAGTAGTGAATCTTGCATAGTGTGAACTTGGCACTGGTCCAGCATTGTTTTAAGATTCTTATAACAATTTCATTTAATCAGGCTACAGGGTTATTGGGTTTCCGAATATATTTGAGTTTCTTGTTCTGAATAATGTGATCTTACCGTAAATTCGTGAGATTTAATGGTTAGACTTAAATGATTAATGTGACTATTATAAATATCTAACACTTTAGTTTGCCTGTGATCTTTAATCATCATTTATTGCGCTACCTTTCTTTGGCCTTGTTCCTTCAATATCGTCAATATAATTGGCAAATCTCTTTGTCTGAGGAGAAACATTCATTTTCGGTACATTTCTTTCTATTTAACCAATGCGAACCATCCTGCCTGATATAGTTGGCACATCATACTCAGGCTTAAGTGGATCCACAACTCTCTTACTTTTCCATTTCTCTGGATTGATGTCTTTTGTATATAACTTATAATCAGGACCTGTCATGGATTTGCTCTACTTTAATTATGAGGGCTGTGCTCTCTTAATATCCCCAGTGTCTATGTATTCCCTGCCATCTAGATTTCCGTATTTCCTGTAGACATCCGATTATGCACCTGGAATATCGCTAATGTTCAGTTTATCTCTGGTAAAGCGCTTGGATTTTGTAACTTCAATCGGTTATAACATTTTTGTCAAGGGGTTTTGAGAGAACTGACTGTTTGTCTCAGGCACTTTTTTGTTCAATTTTCTTGCATAAATGTTGTTTTTATTACTATCAGGGTCGTAGTTAAGTCGGAAATTCTTATTAGCAGATAGATTATTCGGTAAATAGAAATTAATTCAGGGCATAATTAGTAAAGATTTAATTTGCAAATAAAATATTTAATATTATATCATGAAGATATTTGGTGTTAAAATAATCTCACTTCATTTGATATTTATGATTAAAAACTCATTTTTTTATAAAAATATTCTCTTATGGCAAGTATAAAAATTTTAATTATGTCCCAAATTTATTTGTAACATTTTGATTTTCTTTTATATATAATAAGGGTTTTGTAAAATTCAATTTATAGTTTATTAAATGAAAATAATATTCGATTACTTGCTTGGAAGGAGATTGGAATATTCAGTTAAAATTTTGATATACTTATTTTTATAATAAAATTAAAATCCTTGCGAAATTTAGATAGATAATTGATATTAATTGAAATGATAAAGAGATTAAAATGTGATAATTCAATTAAGGTTGCATTTATAGTATGTTTATATTTTTCAATATTCATTAATTTGTGTTTCAGTTAGAACAAGATAACCAGCATCGGAAATTTCCAATACAGTATCAAGCCAGACATTGAATTTTAATAGGTTAACTAATGTACTCTTGATATAATCTTGAGCTTCTTTTTTCTTAAAGAGATCCTCAGCTAAAATGTTTTTGAATATACCCTATCCTTTGGCACTTGAATCATCTACAACTACTCTTACAAACTGATATGACAAGTAGTTTGAGTAGTCCTGGCAATAAAGTTGCATATGAATAACATATTTCTCATCTTTTGACAAAGCTCCCTTTTGCTTAGAAGCATCTTTCAACTCATTGGTCTTTTTGTTAAGAATTATTACAAGTTGCTTGGGATTTAATTTATCAAGAGAAGGATTAATAGCTTCTACTGTAAGTCTTACTCTGTGAGGTTGTTTCTATAAGTGCTAGGCATCTGTCATAATTTATTCGAGAGTTCTTAAAGGAGTGCTATGAACCTTTTTATTCGAAATTGATGAAGCTAAAACTGGATGCATTATCTTCTCATCTTAAGTCAAGAGAGCCTTGTCCAAATCTCTTTCAGCTTAGTGCATATCATATTTCATTTCTTTTGCCAATAAAGAAGGATAGGGCAAAGAAAGAATGTTTGAATAGTTTTTAAGGCCGAATACCTTATCATATTTATCGTGATGTTCTAGAGTGGCAGATCTAATTCTAAAAACTAATAACATAAAAAATTTTTTTAAACTTATCCTTCTCTTAACCATCTGTATTTCAAGTTCAAAATTTGGCAAAACCATATTTAATTGGAATCATCAATAACTCTCATTTCACTTGAATAATCATCGAGTCTGAATACTTAGACTACTCTTACTTGTAAGTCAAAATCGTAATATTTCTCATTCTCTGGTTGCTTTCCACCTTTTTTAGGAATATCTGCGAGAGGAGTTATATATTTGCTTGAAAATATATGATTCTTGGCAAATGCCTTGGCTAACCAGTCTCTGTAATATTTTATTGTCTTCTTATCACTTGCTTTAAAGCTGAATTGTTTTGCATAAAATGAGAATGGATAGAATTCCCTCTCAGATGATTTTTTGTTCACTACCTTTGCCAATGCCTCATTAATGTCTTGAGATGCTTGCTTTGCGTTAAGTGGAGAGAAAAGCACCCAGCTACTATTGAAAAATACATTAGCTGTAAATTGCTTAACTCCCTTAAAAGTGCTAACATAAGCTCTGTGAACTCTAATTATATCTCCAACTCTTTATGTGATGGGCAAGTCCTCGAATCTCTTTGCGAAGAAGACGATAGTACAATGTTCCATAACTCCTTCCTTATCGATTGGTTGGTAAGGATCTGCAATTTTTATTGAGCAAATGTACTTGTCGCTTTTGAATGATCTATGAGGAAATTAAGCATCTAATACAATTGCATAAAAGTTGAATGTCCCTTCGTGCTATTGATCGCAGTCTTTTAATTATTTGTATTCGTATTGAGCCTAATGAAGAAGTAATTAATTTTTATATGAATTTCGTACCTCTTTTTGTTTCTTTGATGAGCCTTTAATAATTTTTGCTTTTGGTTGTGTTTTGAATGTTTTATAAAAAATTATAAAATGTGGGAATTTAAAGGTTAAAGAACCAACAATTTAGACGTTTATAATCAAATATTTTACAAGATTTACCGATCAGTATCTGATCTGACTTATCTATAAATGTTGAATTCTAATGTCTAATAAAATTAGTTTTAGAATTATATTAAAAATCAATTTTAATTTATATAATTTTAACAATGATAGAATCAGACTCAAAGAATAATTTATAAGTTTCAGTTCACTCTCCATCTAAAGCTCTTTCTTATAAGCAACTTTACTTTAAGTAACTCACTTCTAGTTTAGAGCCAGATCTTTTTAAGTTTGCGATACTAGAAGTGAATCAAAAGAATGAATAATCTACTAATGACATAGATTATGATCTGCTTCAAATTGGACAAAAAAATCCTTAATAATATCTAGAGGAAGAGAGATAAGCCTTAGTAAAGGCTGATATTGCCAGAATTAAAGCTAAAAAGGATTGGCAGTTAACAGTGAAGTAAAACAAAATCTAATGCTAAGAGATCTCTTATAGAACTTCACACCTAAACATGCTAAGCCTAAAAACTTCGCCTAATTTCAGGATGCAATAGTTGCTATAGGCCCATAATCAGTAAATTAATCTCAAAATCAGTTAAATGGTTAATATTAAAATGCTGACTTGCGGTAACTGTCCTCAGACGTAAAATAAAGGCAATTAATAACAGTTAATTCTATTAAGAACTATGATCCCTATGAGTTTTAAGAGAGATAGTAAGAGACTATGCAATTTGTAAAAAAAATAAATTAAGAAAAGAAATAGCGAGAAATGATAAAAGCTTAAAAAGCTAAAAGGCTTGAGATACAGTTTTAGCAAGACTTCATAGATAGACAATTAAAATTGGAATATGAATTAAAATAGAAAGATTTAGATTTACAGAAAAAGCGTGAGGAAACTGAAAAACGAATTTAAGATCGTATTCAGAAAAGATACCAATCTCATTAACGCATGATAGAGGAAACCAGAAAAATTAGTCATAATTCTAAGCTTTATAAAGAAAAAGAGTAGTAATTCAGTTATTAGCAATAATTAGAAGAAGAGGAGAGACTTTAAAAATTGCAATAAATAAGGTAACAGTACTACCCAAAAAGTAATTTTAGGGAAGAAATAGAAGGGCACTACAGAAAATATGACGAAATTATAAGGGAAAAGCTTGATGAGTATAAACGAAATAGGGGAGGTTTTGATTAGCCAAGTTCTTCATAAAATGACATAGTAAAGTATAAATCCAAGTTCTATGAGGAATACGTTCATTAAGATCGTGAATTTAAATAGAATAGAGATTTGCAAAAAGAACAGAAAAAGAAGCTTCATGGTAAAGTTGAGAGCTATACTAAATATGTAAAGGAAATTTATGGACCATAACCATCAGACAATAAGAGAGAAGAGCTAGATTATAGAATATAAAACATGAAACATCCAGTAAGATAATCAAGAGCTTACCCAGCAGAACCTTCAAGTTCTTTCAATTTATTTAAATCTAGATTTATAAGTCGTTAGTATTAAGCAAAAAGATAAATCGTGACAGCAGACTACCAGGAGAAATAGAAATTAAAGGTTAATTTAAGATAGCAAGACATCTCTCAAGACATGATTTCTTAAAAGAGTAAACCTTATTCTTAAGTTTCAGGACCTAATGGCTTTATCTCAGATATTGAACCTTCCAATAATTATAACAAGGGAGGAGGAAGTGTTATAGCATCTCAAGGAGAAATTTTGCTTAAAACTCTTAAAATAGGAGGCTAAAACAATCAATCGTAACCACAAATAGGAATGACTAAGAACAAGTTAAACATGAATAACTTCGGTTATAACAGCAATCAACCAACATAGAGGGGTGACTCAAATTTGAACAACCTCAACAATGATCATAATAAAAATAAATTCTTTTAGTTCATTGACTATACTTTTAGACTCTAGTAATTTATTGATAATGATCTATAGATAGCATTTGATGAGAGTCAAAACAAGTTCAACGGAAACAGTTTCATTGATTCAGACGTCAAATCAGGTTCTGGAGTTGTATAAGTTTCAGATAAATACATTGATGACATAAAATAGAAGTTATCTCTTCTTGATTAAATTTGATTTTAAATCTAGTTTATTGATTGTTTAATTACATTTCTTAATATATTTTCCAAAAAATATATTATAAACTTTAATTGTTATTTTATAATATTTCAGTAAAATGGTACGTAATGAAGAGAAGGCTATGGCCATGCTTAATAGATGGGTTAAAATGAAGCGTTCTCTGAACGTAAAATAAAGAGAGAAACGCCCTGAAAACCCTTAACATTGTACCATTGTTTCAAATTGCGAATAATGGCGATAAAGTATTGTGAGAGAGCTTGTCAGGAAAGTCTCTGAAATTTAAAATGCAACTCTCGGAGAATTTCGTATCAGAGATCTAAATGATGAGATCAATAAACTGATTAAGGAGAAAGAAAAATGGGAGAAGAGAATCAGAGATCTTGATGGACCAGACTATAGATTGCAAGCAAATAAGCTTCTTGATACTGAAGGATCAGAGCTACCTGGGGCTGATGGTTATGGTTACTTCGGTGCTGCAAAAAATTTACCAAAAGTCAGGGAACTATTTCAAAAAGAGACGCATTTTGCTCCTAAAATAAGTAGAGTTGATCTTTATAAGAGAGTGACCTACAGCTACTTGGGTTATGTAAAGGATACAGAACTTGAAAGAAAAGAGCAAGAGTACGAAGAAATAATATAGCAAAAAATCTGGAATCATAGTCATAGAAGAGACAAAAGACTGAAGAAACAAATGCTTAGTTTGGAGTTGGTGAAGAATCCCAAAAAACATAGCAAGAGAAAGTCAATATTGATAAATTCAAGTAGCTTCATTCGCTGAAATTGAACATATTAAATCTCTCAGAGCAGACCAAGGCTAAAAACTTAAGAATTATAGACGAAGAAGAATTCAAGGGTTATGATGAGGAAAGAGATCAAAACTAGAACCTTGAAGAGGAGCAATAATCTAAATTGATGGATAATATGAAGGGTTAGTAAGCTTAATAAGCTAGAACAAAGGAGGATCTATTGAAAAAATTAGCGGATAAAAAGAAGGAACTTCTAATGAAAAAATATGCTTCAGATGGCAATGTTGATCAAATTAAAAACATGGTCAATGATTTAGATGAGTGAAGATTCAATCAAAATGCGTGATTTATTAATTTTTTAAGACTTTTTGATTCTTCTTGAATTGATTAGAATCTTGGAAAATAATTTTATTATTCAATAAAATCAAGCAACTTAATTATTAATTAATATCTTATATCAATCGTTAACAACTTCTTAATTCCTTTATTAAGCTCTCTACAAAAGCCTTAAATTTGTCAATGGATTTTTCTCATATCTTTAACTATCTTTCCTAGGAGATGTTTTATATGACTTTATAGAAAACTTTTACAAAGTATCATACTTTATTCCACAATTTTTAATTGACTTAGTTTGCGTATCACCTATTCTAGCTGTGCAATTAAGCTTAGACTTTAAAGTGAACTTAACTTTTATTCATATCTATGTTTCTGTCACTTTATAAATTCATTTTATTGAATGTTTGACTTAAATCATTTTATAATTGTCTAATATAGTGTATTCTTGGTTTTATCTGGTTATTAGATTCTTAATTGAAAATAGATTTTCTGGGCTATGTAAACATGCAACTCGAAGGTTACGTACTACTCAGAGATTTTTATTGTAGGTTAAGTCTGGCACTTTTTTAATTTTGAATATTGTATGAGAAATGGCTAGCTAAGTTTTGATTATTGGCTTTAATAATTATAGTTAAATAGATAATTATCTATCCATACTTTCTGAGATACTCTGCAGTCTCTCAGATTAAATCTAATCTTATTAGAATCTGTGAAAGTTTTCTATTTTCGATTTTCATCTACTCTCTTGGCGTTAACTTTCTCATTGAAAAGAAAATGCTTCTTTTTAGTCTTTAACGTTTTGGATTGCAAGATAGAATTTCAAAGTTATTATATCTTATATCTATACTTTCGTTTTTTAATGTCATAAGAGGCTTTTCTAAATCATTGCTAAGACTATCATCATTAATAGAATTTCTAGCTAACAAAAATTATGGGATTTAAGGAACGTCTAATTTAGAACCCAGATTTAAAATGGGGAGAGTTTTAATTTTCTGAGGTTTTACAGGGCTCACTCTTTGAGATTAACTTATTCTATCTATAAGCCTCTTTGCTTCAGTTTTACCTCCTATTTAATATAATTATACATTAATATACTTAATTTATTTTGCCAATTATACTATATGCTAAACTTGATCTTCAGGGTCCAATTGTTTAATTAATTCATCTCTCTTTTACTTAACTTCTTTTTGTTAGATTTACTTCAAATGCGGAAACATTTTAAACTTCTATTATGCCTAAGATGAAAAATTATAGTTCTTGCTTTTAGTACTTGGCAACGCTGCTGAGTGAGGGGATGTTACCATTGAAACAGAATTAGCTTGATTTATTGAATGAGTATTGTCGCCTAAATTACTGGATTATAAATAAAATATTATAATTTTGCATCTAAGTTATGTTCTTCCTCGTTTTCATGGATAATGTTTTGACTCGCAGAAAATGCTCCATATGGACTGAAAGGCTCATTAAAATGTTAATCTAAAACTTCTTACCGATAAATGATGAATTCTTTAAAGTCACTCTACTTAATTTAAAAAATAAAATAAATTGCTTGAAAAAATTTATGGTTCAAGCTTGTTTTTGTTTTTAGTACTATAGGGGTTTCTCAATTTAGTTCTCAATATGAGTTTTAAGAAGTTAGGCTTGCTATTTCCTTTGCATTCCCTAAATAATCTTAGAAATTAAACAAGATCCTTCTTCGCAATTTCTTTTTGATTGACGATTTCTGGATCTGAAATCTAATCAAGGATTTGTCGCCTCTTTGAAAGTTTATGTAAATGTTGAAGCATATCTTCAAAAGCAAAAGGTAAATAAGATCCATAAGTACAGTCAAGCAAATCTTCTGCAGTTTTAGCTTTTATTATTTATTGTTAAAGGTCCTTTCGCACATTTCTCATTATCTGCCTAAACTCTAAAAAGTAAAAAAGTTAAAAACCATTCAAGTTAAGAAATTATATCATCCTTACAATCCTAGCATTAATTATTAAATAAAAACTCCTTGAATTCCTGAACACTTAGCCTCCCTGAATTATCGGCATCTAGCAGTTTAAAAAACTCTTTGGTGTTTGTTTTCCCAAGATTTATGCCATTTGAAATGAAAAGCTGATTTATTTCGTCAAGCTCTAGCAACCCAGATTAATCCTCGTCAAATCTCTTAAATATTTACTATATATCTTGTTTTCTTTTGGCTTCAACAATTGTTTGAAGTGTCTCTGTTTTAGCAGTATTTTAATATCTCTTTTTTAGCCATCTAATTGTTTCATTAGATTTTAATGTTCTCTCGCTAATAGGGTTTTAAGACTTATTCGCATCTATCTCTGCTATATCATGATTTTCTGAATGCCTTAAAAGTATTAATATTTCAAGAATAAAACTAACTGTTGAGAGTTTCTATTTGTCAAATCTCCTAGGTTATCATCGGGCTAACCAAAGAAACTTTGTTTCCTTATATTGATAATGCTATTCCGTCCTCTTGATTTCACATTAAAGGCACTAATTTTAGGTAATTACCTTTCTGGTAAGTTAATTTCTATTGGTAATTAAATTAAAGGAGGAGGTATTATTGACATTTTATCTGTTATGTTAATAATTAAATCAATTATACATTATAATAAACATACCAAGCATAATTTAAAAAATCAAGCTTAAACTTAAGATATTTCCCATACTACTTAGACTCTTTATAATATTGTCATAGCTAGTTGGAAAATTCTTTTACATGCAACTGAATATGTAGTCACCACTTCTCAAACTTCATTTTCCAATTCACTGCCTACTTAAAATCTTCGTTGTTACCAATTCCACATTCTACATTCCATTTACGCTTCCATGTTATCTCTGTCTAAAGTGTGACATCTTGAGTTCTCGTTTACTATTTTTATGTATTTTATGTAGGAATATGTTTCTGCTTAACCTGGCCTGGGACAATAGCCAGTAGAATTATCTAGAGCACATTCACAGAGTCCCTAGAAGTAATCAACACCTGTGATATAATATTTGCAGTAGTTATTATTTAAAGTGGCTATGCAGGCATATGGTGATGTCTAGTTACAGTAGATATCCATAGAAATCTATTAAATCTCAACATATTTTGAAGTTGTTCCTCCATCTGAGTTTAAAGCCCACCCAGATTTACAAAATTGACCATTATAAATAGCATCTTAAAGTCCATTTCCATAAATGTTACTCCAACCAAAGGTTACTCCGACTTCTTAACTATATTTCTCCAAGCAAATCTTATTCCCTGACACTACACTTGAAGAATACTTGTACCAACAAAATGTTTTAGGATGACAGTCATAATCACTTGTGCATGAACCCCCATGTAAGCCT
Source organism: Oxytricha trifallax (assembly GCA_000711775.1). Classification (NCBI taxonomy): domain Eukaryota; phylum Ciliophora; class Spirotrichea; order Sporadotrichida; family Oxytrichidae; genus Oxytricha; species Oxytricha trifallax. The sequence continues at coordinate 3,991 of ARYC01001407.1, read as the reverse complement.
AGTGGCTGGCAAACACTATTATATGGCTATACTGAGATAGCCGTGCATCTCAATTCACTGTCACAATCCTCATTTGAAGCACAAGACTAGCCTTAAGCTTAACCTCTGCAGAAACCAAATTTGCAGTAACTCGATTTGCATTCATAATCTTCCTTACATTTTCTACCGTTATTCAAGTTTTATCTGTAAACATCGACATTTACACAGTAAGCTGTGGTGTATTTGTTAGGGATAGATGAAAGTGATGAGGAGCCAGAGGAATATTTTTATAATTAAGTATCGTACCAAGCATAGTTTCCATTATTTATGTTAAGGGTAAAAAAATTTAAAGATGAGAGGTCGTCATTTTTTATCTTGGATTTTTAAAATATATTATTGAAATTGAAGTCTTATGATTCTAATCTTTAGGTTTTTTTCACTAAAATGAGAAAAAATGTTTATTAAATGTTCTGAATATAGTTCAATTTAAAATTTGATATATATTTAATATAATACAATAAAATATGTATAATAAGATATATTAAATAATGTCCTACTTTATTTAGAAAATTCATTATACTATTTTTACAAAAAATAATAATATTAGATATTTAGAAAAAAATATAAATACAATAAAAAAAAGAAATTTAACATCCTTATATTACATCTTTAATGAGACTAGCAAGAATAAAATTCAATTTTTGATACTGGATGATCGCCACTATGAATAAAGCATGTACCATCAGAAAAGTTAAATGCGCAAGTCAAATCAGGGCATTCAAAAGCAAAAGCCGAAACAACTACTAAAAATATAGAAATAGTTATAATTAGCTTATGGGATTTCATTACTCCAAATTATTGTAATTAATATTTTATAAAGAAACTCATTTATCTTATCATGAGTTTAATTTTGCAAAAATTTAAGATAATTAATCATTAATCTTCATTTAAAACACTTATAAGTTCTTTTTTTTATGCTTCACTCAGGTGTTAAGGGAACTCTATATCGAATTTAACAATTAAATTTCCCCTTTGGTAGTTCAACTTTAATGGTCCAAGTGGATCATTATTTAAAATTGGCATGCCTTTGCCCTCGATTATTTTTACTGTTGTCGCACTAATTACTTCATCTACTGCAATTTCAATCTTTTCGTTATCAATCGTCGTAAAATGAATTGGAGTTGAGAGCAAACTATCGAGAAGTGAGATTTTATGATGATAAATCAAATCATCACCACTTCTCTTGAACAAGGGATGAGGGGTTTCAATAAGAGTGATGACCAAGTCACTTTGCTCATGAGCATATCTTTGGTGTCCTTCTCTTGGGAATCTCAATTCATTATGCTTTCCCATTCCTGGCTTTATGTTTATGTCTTTGCTGACAACACTTATTTTTTCGCTTGTCTAGTCTTCCATAAGAACCAGTCTCTCAATAAGAATTTCTTTTTTGCAACCAAAAAACAACTCTTCAGGTGTGCATTCCACTTCAACTCTTAATTCTTGGAATCTTTTTGTGAAGAGTTTTTGATATCTCTGTTAAAACTGCTCAATTAAAGTCAAAGCATTTCAGTTATCAAAATAAATCAAATTAAAATATAATGAATTTTTACCATCTAAAGCAATTGTAAATGGATTACTGGTTCCAAAGAATTTCTCAAATATCTCAAGAGTGTTTCCACTAAATCTATAGCCTCCCTTAAATCCTGTTTTTGACTCTGGAATGCCATCCTTTAACATTTGCTCTCCATAACGATCGTATATTTCTCTAATTTTGGCTATAATCAATAAATATTTATAGAAAGATTTGACTTACGATTGCTAAGAACTTCATATGCTTCACAGACTTAAGTAAAAATATAATAAGAGTGAGCCATTTGATCCTTGTTCTTTTTTGGATGATAGGTCAGTGCAAGTACTCTGAAATTCTTTGCAATCTCAGGCTTTAGATATAACATTTCCTTCCCCTTATATTTCCAATTTTAAATTTATTAATCGTTAATATTTTCATAAGTTTCATTCAAGTTTGCTGCTTCTAATTTTTTAAAAAAAAGAATTTCAAGAATTAAAGATATAGTTTTTCCATCAAAAGCAAAAAAAAGAAAGCATGGATACTTGAGCAAATAAATTATTTTAGAAGTCATATAATATGCTTAAGAAAAAAGGTTAAAGGTTTGATTGATTTAAAAGAAGTTAATATGCATACATACATCATAAATATTCTTGAAATGATTAAAGTTATAATACAAATAATTTAAGTTTTGGCTTTATAAATCCCAATAAATAGTAGTAAAAATGAAATTATTGTGAGTGGTTTTGCAATGAGTTCACAAGTTCTGTGGCTTAGTTTGAAACTCCTAGAATAGCGTAATAATCTTTACTTATTTATAAATAATTCTAATTTAATTATATTTCTTAAATAAATACAAACTATGAATGCTAATTAGACTATAAAATACTAGCAATAATTGAATCTTATGTAAGTTTTAAATAGAATCTTTGATAAGAATGGATTTGATTCTCTTACATTAAGAGTATCCAAATTTAATATTATTTAAAATCTCATTATAGAGTTGAAGATTGAGATCTAACTTTTAATCTTATTATAGCTATAGAATTCTAGCAATTTTATCAGGAATCTTGTAAATCACTAGGGTAGATTCCTCATTTATTTGGAATTCTTGGCTATCTTACGTCCGTATGTCTCGTACTTCATTTTAGTTTGATGAAAATTAGTTTCCGGATTTAAGGCAGCTTTGTTGTTGCAATTTTGGCAATCCAGCTGAATTGTGAAGTTATTTAATTTATTTAAAAGTAAGATTTACTATTCTTAACATTATTTTATCAAATAAAAGTTTATTTAATTAAGTTGACGTATAGCACAGTATAATAATTAATTTTATCTAACTTGATAGGAGTTTATATGAATTAGTAATATTTATTTAAATTTGTATTTAGTCTTTGGTCTAAATTAACTTCTCTAAATTTTGATTTCTCATGTACACGTTTATTAACATTCATACAAACTTCTTCAATAGTTTTAAATTGGCATCATACTGACAACATATTTTGAATTTAAATATAAATATTGTTCAAATTTAGAATGAAAGGAATATAAAGAAATTCCTAATAAAATTTTTAAATTTAAAATAAAAATGAGGACTACAAATAAGGCTTAGTACAAACTCCTATAATTTACAAACTCGACAATCAACTCAAAACAAAACCAGCTCTTCTTATTTTACTAATTAAAACTAAAGACATTAGATAAATGCTATATAATAAGACTATGAGCTTTTAATAAGTTTAAACTCAGCTGTGATAAAGATTTAAGCTCTATTTAGAATGGAACTTGCATAAGTTACTGTGAATTCAATTGTTTTATATAATAAATTCTTATATTTTTTGTAATTTTCTCTTCATCTATAGTCGTCTCATCAATTACTGTGAATTAATTGATTTTATATAATAAATTCTTATATTTTCTATAATTTTCTCTTCATCTATAGTGGTCTCATCAATTACTGTGAATTCAATTGATTTTATATAATAAATTCTTATATTTTATGTAATTTTCACTTCATCTATAGTCGTCTCATCAATTACTGTGAATTCAATTGTTTTATATAATAAATTCTTATATTTTTTGTAATTTTCTCTTCATCTATAGTCGTCTCATCAATTTCTGTGAATTCAATTGTTTTATATAATAAATTCTTATATTTTTTGTAATTTTCTCTTCATCTATAGTCGTCTCATCAATTACTGTGAATTCAATTGTTTTATATAATAAATTCTTATATTTTTTGTAATTTTCTCTTCATCTATAGTCGTCTCATCAATTTCTGTGAATTCAATTGATTTTATATAATAAATTCTTATATTTTTTGTAATTTTCTCTTCATCTATAGTTGTCTCATCAGTTTCTGTGAATTCAATTGTTTTATTTAATAAATTCTTATATTTTATGTAATTTTCACTTCATCTATAGTTGTCTCATCAGTTACTGTGAATT
>ARYC01001406.1:0-19531 GCA_000711775.1 Oxytricha trifallax | reverse complement strand
ACCTTCAGTTATATTTTTGGAAAATGTCTCCAAACTTTATCAATATTATACTCTTTGGATAGCGCATTAAAATTAAGACGGTGGTTATTATTGCCATAATGATTTTATATCTTCTCCCAAGCGAGAAAAACCCCTTTTACTATTTTTGGGAGTTAGCTAAAAATCAAAATATCTCGTTTCCTCGGATGATTCAGGAATATTGCCAATAGTAAAGTCCAACTAAAATTGCGGGATCTACCGTAGAATCGACTCAGATTTGAATTTTGAGTCACTTTGGATTTGATAACTGCCATGATTTTAATATTTAATTAATTTAATTTTAATTCATTTTCCCAAATCGAATGTATTCCCTGCAATATAAAAGATTCCAAAGATATAATATAGATAAGAATGTAAAAAACTTTTGAATTTAACAACTAATATTTCTTAAATACGTATTAAATTCACAAAAAACCTGTGATTTTCTCTACTAACTCAAATTACACACCAAACTATACCAGATAAATCAAAGCACGTATAGACATCAATATGAGGTTTTGGAGTTATAATTTTAGAAGTATGCTCTCTTGATGAGAAATCCTGAAAATAAGGAATATGACGATGAATAAACCATGTTCTTATAAAATTAGTAAATAAATGCATAGCTCTGTTTTTAAAAAAATAAATTCTTGATGGTTAAATTTGTGATATTCCAGTTTCCATAATTATATAAATTTCTATGTTTATTATCGAAGATAATTAGGATTTATTTTAAGCTTAAGAATATCTAAAATATCTGAATTTGGAAAAATTAATTCTTTATAAAATATATTAGGCGCTTTTAAAGCAGTAATTTACAAATTAACATTCAATTTTTATTAGGCAGCTATTTTAATTAAAGTATTTTATATTTAAAATACATTATAAATATTTCCATCAAAATATTATAAGAAAACAAAGTTAAGGTCTCTATTATACAAAATTAAATTTAACTAATTTTATATTTATGCTCTATTGTAGGAATCTTTAAACAATATAATATAAAAGAATAATAATTCAAATATATTAACTCATTTAAAATTTTATTAAGAATCTTCAACGAGAATATTATGAAATTCCATTTACTCCTTATTAATTTAAATAAATTATTTTTTATATTATACTTTATACTCCAAATAAAAATGATACTAGTAACTACAATAAATTATAAGCCCTTTGTTAAAAACATCAACATAAAAAATAATTAATTTATATTAAAATTTAATTTTAATCAACATTTTTCAATGTCATATTCCCAAACTCTGGATTTAAATCTTAAAAATTTTAGTATTTTAATTATAGCTTTTAATCTAAAAAATTTAATAACAATTTTATTCATGAAGTTTTAATTGTTATTTATTAAAATTAACATTCTAATAAGATTAGTTTTTTACAATTATATTTAGATAGCATTTATAAAATTTACTATCAAACTATTTAGGGTAATTATATATACTCTAATTTTAATAGTTTAATATTTAAATTTATTATCATATAATATTTCATTAATCAAATGACTAGGTATAAGAATTTTTCAATATTAAAGTAATTTTATGAAATAAATATTTATAAATTATTGATAAATGTCTCAATTACAGTATTTCCAATAACTTCTTTTATATTGCTTTAAAATGGAGTATCTCTAATTTCTTATAATATAGAAGATTAAAGGAGCTGTCTATGGTAGAAGAAAAAATAATTTAATTTTATATTTTAACGACTTTGTTTATATTTAAATTATATTTTTAAAAAACTGCAAGAATTTCCTAAGAAGAATTTTTAGATTTACGAAAATTTAAACTTATTAAACTAATAAGCCATAGTCTCGAATTAATCAGAATGAGTAAATTATCTCTTCCTCTAATTATAATTGATTTTAGCCAATATTATAATAATTCTAAAAAGTAAAAATGAAACCCTTAACTCAATTCTTAAAAAATGCTTTATGCTTGAAAATTACTATAATTGTTACAAAAAGATATAGAACAGAATGATAATAAAAAGGATAGTTAAATCAATATAAAAATAAATTAATAATATGTTATGCAAATCATAGCTATAATATTGACATTTAATATAAAATAATAGAAATAATTATACCAACTAAAGACATATCTATTTTATCAATTTACTTATCAAAATGTAAATAAATCTACAATTTACTTTAGGATTTTGATTGCAAGGTTAATACAAAAGATAAATAATAATTATATTATTTACATTTTATTTAAATAGATGACTCCTCCGTATGAAGCTTAAACATTTATGTACTTATTAATTAAAAAATTTATGCACAATGTTTTACTTTTTAGATATTTATTATTTAAATATACCTTGAATTGAAATCTCTAAATAAGATATATAATAATATAATATAAAGATCATAGGGAGATTAGACTGTTGAAGTTGAAAAATTCCTCCATCCGAAAAAGTGAAGTGATAATATTTATATTTTAATTAAATATGATTTTCAAAGGTATTATTATCTGAATATATATAGGAGTCTACTCCCTTTAGATTGATCAACGGACCGTATGGATAATATTGTGTAATAGATATTTATTCAATATTTCATAATTAATATGACCTTACAGATCAAGTACTTTGAAAAACATCAATAAAATTTGATATATCAAAATTAGAATAACTATGAAATAGTTGAATTTATTAATGCAATATTCATATTGATATCTTTAGTCGAATTCTTCCATCAAGTATTTATCTCTAATTTTTGTAATTTCACCCTCATATCCATGAAAATAATTATTCCATAGGTGCATAGATTTAATTTGGAGTATTATTTTAATAAAAAAATTATAAAAGCATTACAACTAATATTAAACAAATTTAAATCCATATAATTAGTGCACCTTAACTTTTGATTAAAATTTTAAGAAATAATTGTTATTTCTAATTTATATATCTCGAATTATAGAGGTTAAATCATTAAAAATGTTAAGTAAATACAAATATTATATATATTTTGCTTTGTCATTGACTTCAGTTTAAATAAACTCTCCCATATCGTTAAAATCACTCAGTAGTAATATTCGAAAGGTAAATAATCGTACTATTATGAGGAGTTTAGAGATTAAGAGTCATACATAACAAAATTATTCATCAACTTTCAATTAAATTAAATTAAATAATATATATATAATGATTGGTTTTTAATTTTTTCATACTTTATACACAAATTAAACTCTAATTATTTAATGCAAATTTATTAATAAAGTTGAGATCAACATTTATATCCTTATTTAAAACAGTTTATTGTATAAATATTATAGTTTGATAAATAAATTAATTTACTTTGTATATAAGAATCCTCCACCAGTTTCAGAATTCCAAATAATTTAAAATTTATCATAGATTATTCTGGATTATATAAGAATTATAAAATAAATAAGTATGATTGTTTTGAAATTTATCTTATTCATTTATAAATGCCTGGGTGTATATTAATTCTATTTAAATAGTTGAAGAGAACCTGAATATTAAAAAACTAATTATAAAATTTTTATACTTGTCTATAAATATGGCTTCAATTTAGTTCATTAAAAGTAAATATATATAATTTATTTTAAATAAAGTTTAAATAATTCACTAATTTAACTTAAGATTGTATTCTTCTTATAAAAATAGATTAATCATTAATTTTATATTTATTAAAATAAAATAATCACATAAATTAAAATATTAAAAATACAGGGAAAAAATTATATTAACACAGAATAATTATTCTAAAATTTATAGCTAGATATTTATTAAAAAATGTTCAAAATTCGAAGTATTTTATATTTACCATTCTTATTATTCACTTTGACACGATCTTTGAGTCATTCTGATTGATTTATTTAATTTAATTGAATTTTAGTTTTAATATTATTATAATATTTTTAAAAATATATTCTGATTGATTGTAAGAAAAAGACTTACAGAAATATTCATTAACTAAAGAATTAACATTTCCAAATACAGAACTTGGACAAAGACTTAATAAAGAATCTCAAAGTCATTTAAGACCTTTGAAACCTCATGTTTCTAAACTATAATTTAACTAATCATTAATTTAAAATTATTCTTTATAATTTTTAAATTAAATTTATCATAATAAAAGCCATTATTTTATCGTAAAATTTCTGAATATATATATATATATATATTTCGTTAACATTAGATGCCTCTAATAATGAAATTACTTAGAGTATAGATATCTCGAAGAGAAGTCTTTTTATACAGAATGACACACATATTGTTCTTGATGGTATGAACTTAAATAAATATTATGATGAAGAAATTGATACAAATCGTACTCTATTGATTTCCAGTGATTTATTTAAAGAAATTTTAGTAAAATTTCATTTAATATTTCAATTTAAATCTAAGTAATATATAATGCAAATTTCTGTATAAATATAAATGAAAAATTTCTCACAAAAAATATTATCTATTAAATATTTTAAATAATAAATTTATGAGTGACCCAGACATAATTATTACTATTCAGAACAGCATTTTTTAGTGTACTGATTATCCAGTAAATGATATAAAGTTTTATAAAAATAAAATCTATTTATTTATATTTATCCATAAAAATAAATTATATATATTAGATTTTTTAAAATTAACAAAACTATTGTTAAATATTATTAAGAAATTACTTAGTTGTTTTGATTATGATTTTGTATATAATTTGTAATGAGACAGACGAGTATAGTATAGCCTATGGAGAATCCAAGTATGAGTCACTGTTTCTAATTGAAAATGCTCGATAGGTTATATCCTCTAATAATAGTTTCACAAATTGCAAGGAGGCTTCTTAAGGTTCTATTTTCCACATAACAAATAGCAGTTTCTATGATGAGGGATCATTTTTTAACAATTTATTTATTATTAATTAGTTACTATTATATCAACTTTTGAAAGTAATGCAGCTGTGGAAGGTGGATCATTTTATCTAGTAAATTCCTCTATAACATTAAACAATACTATCGTTTTAAATTAAATGGGCCAAGATGGAGGTTTCATTTACTCTGTAGACCTTGTTAATCACACTTTCTACAATTTATTGAAATTGTAGAAAGCAATGTTTTTTTATTAAAAAGATTTAGATTGATATGAACCAATTTGACTGTTAATTATTCAACTGCCTTGTAAAACGGAGGCCTTATTTATCATGTTAATAACTTTCTAAGAGTCCCTGAAGATGACGATGGAGGTGACGATGATGGTGGTTGGGATGACTGGGAAGATTGGGAAGATTGGGGAAGAGCACTTAACGAGTCTGATAATCCTTAAAAAAATGACACTACAGTAGATAACCCCGACTATAATTCCACTAGAGAAGGTGAAACACCCATTGATGACACTAACACCACAACTGCAATCGACCCATTCGTGGAGTACTTCACTCAAATTGCATTTTTAGAGGGAGCTACCATAAGCAATACCAGGTGCGTTAGTCATGGTGGTGCACTATACGTTGACAATTAGTACATGGATGTGTATCTCAATGGAAGTGTCACTATTTAGCACTCGCATTACAATTACCAAAAAGATTAATGGAATTCTGAAACAATTCATTAAATATATCTAATAAGTAGTATAGTCCAATTAAATATTGAGTATTAATATTTAATGCTAATATTTATAGGAATTGATCTATAGTATTTTCGAATAAACATTTATCAAAATAGGAGGATAGATGTTTGCCTGTGGATTTGAATTGTATGTTGAATTAACAAATACTCTCACGATGCTTGAGTAATCTGATCCAAATTAATAAATTATCATTTAAGATTATTTACAAAATCTTAGTTAATTAAATTATTAAATAATTGTAGTACTTTTATAATGGGAATATAATCATTGATCCTTTATTTATAGATAATTTAAAAATCATACAAATCCATTTCTTTTGTAAAACCTTGACTTTTTAATAGCTTAATTAGAACTTTTATTAGATTTCTTCAATGGTTTCTTAATTAATTCAATGTCTTAGGTTATCATTAATATTTTAAAAACAAATAAATATCTATCATTATTGACTTTCTGACTGGTGACCCATAAACACCGCTTAAATCTACTTGTGAGGGTAGTTTGGTGTTGATGGTAAGAGCCTTTTTCTTTTTCTCTAATTCAGAAATTATCATATTTATCTCAACTATGTCTTTTATATTCTAACTTGAATCAAGTAATTATTCAAGTTTATTGTTTGTTTTTTAATACATAAAATCATTATAATAAAAGGTAATAAATTTATGGCTTACATGATAAATTCTCATAAAACCATTTAAATTATTTATATAAATTAAAAAAATACCTTAAAATTAAAATTATCCACTAATTAAATCATAGGATACCCCCTCCAAATCTGGAACTTTTTTAAATTCCAGTTTTAAACTGGAATTCCAGATTTATATCTGGAACCGTAATATGATTCAAATATTCCAGATTTGTACCTGGAATTCCAGTTATAAATCTGGAATTCCAGTTTAAAACTGGAATAAAATTTATACTTCATTAATATAGAAAATATTGTTCATATTATTTTGTATTGAAATTATTGCAAATTTTTAATGTATAATTTAAACTAATCTAAATAGATAGTTAATCTAAACAAACACTTTATAATAATAATAAATTGAATATGTTTTTAAAAATGCATTTTAAATTTTTTAGATGAATTAAACAATTTACTCAATAGATTTAATTAGATGTAAGAAAAGGAAAATTTATTTCAAATATATAACAAAAAGGATTATGGTTTTGAAAAACATGAAAAAAGTAAACTCAAACTTGGACAAATTCATTATATACAAAAAGCCAAGGAGTAAGTGCAACAGAGTAAATTAGACCTTGGAAAGAAGAAACTGTTTATAACAAACAATGTGATGGTACAATGATGGCCATTAGCTAAGGAAGGACTGTAGTCAGCTACGATATGAGCCACTTTTGTAACGTCCACAAGACATTCGTAAACAACCTACACATGAAAAAACTGCAATCTAATGAATGGAGCTAGGGACCCCGTTTAGGTTTTCATAGGTAGTGAGGAGCCACAGACTATTAGACCTTGACAACAAGACCTAAATAGAGGTAATAGCTAATATGATATGGCTAGATGACAGAATAAGAGAACTGTAGGCAAACGAATACTACCAAAAAGTCAAGAAGTTATTCAAAATAACCTATATCAAGTTACATCAAATAAGAGCAGCAGAAGTAGATACATAACAGAAGTAAATAAAGAAGCTTAACATTCAAAATCATGAATTATATACTCTGAATATATAAAGAGTGCATTTGCATTTTTTAATTTTTATTTGCCTACAGTTATTATCTATCTATCTATCTCTTTAAAATATAATATTTAAATATTATAGATAATAAAAAATTGCATGAGTTTTTATGAAATTAAGTTAATCTTTAGAAAAATTTTGTTAAAATTAAAAAATAATTCATTATTTAGCTCACCAATTAAATTCATTTAAAACTAATAAATTTATAAGTCATAGCTCTTTATTATTAAAATTACAATTATAAAATTATTGAATATTAACTATGAAGTTTACTTCATTTTATGATCTCCATCTAGCAATGATATTTTATATGGTATATTTATATTAATAGTGGCAATTTTCAATTCAATTATAAAAATTAGTTTAAAGAATTTTATCTTTCTATACAATTTTCGCACATAGCATTTTTAAGAAATAAACTACTACAAAACTTTAAATTTATCGGAATTATCAAAAACAGGACTTTTATATTGATAAAAAACAAGATTTATTTATAAGTTTATATTAAAAAGTTTAACATTATTATAAAGCATTACATTAAAGAATTCCAGGTGTATTTCTGGAATTCCAGGAATATAACTGGAATTCCAGATTTATACCTGGAATTATTGATTTTTTATATAATAATGGGGCTCCAGAGCTATCCTGGAATTCCAGTTTAAAAATGGAATTCAAAAGCCAAATCTGGAATTTAAAAAAGTTCCAGATTTGGAGGGGGTATCCAAATCATAAAATTGAGTAAAGTCCTATTCAATTTCTTTAATTTACACTAAAAAAAAATTGTTTTAAGATATAATATAAAAAATATTAGAGAATTTTGTTTGTATTGCAACAAATACCTTAAAATTGGAGATTTATAACAGCTGCATACTAAGCATTATACGATTTCATTCAAATCATTTATTATATTGTATTTCTAACTAACACTCATAATTTATATTTATAGTAAAACTTGAATCTAATTATGAATTTCTATGAAACAGAACTTTGTTAAGTCTAGTCTAACTATTGCTTTTCGTAGTTTTTAAGTCCTCCTTTCCCTACTTAAATGAATTACTATTACTTTCGTCTTCAACTTACTTCCCAAACATTTAATATGCTCTCTCCCTATTAATATATGACCTCGTGCTTCTCTTTTGACTTCTCTAAATTTAATCAAATTCTTCATCTTTTTACTATTTTTCTTGTAATTATTGAGATGAGTAAAGCCGAAGAGCTGCTTAATTTTCGGGATTATTCTTTGCATTTTCCTGATGTAGATTAAATTCTGCTTGTTGATTGGTTTTCTCAGTTTATTTTTAGATTTATTCGAAAATATTGAAGATTTTATCTGGGTTGAGATAAAGCTGTAATCTCATTGAAAATAAAAATAAATATAATAATTTTTATACCATGTAAAATACAAATAAATCTCTGAATATTATGCTTATTCAAAATTAACTTCCCACTCTTATATAAATCCTCAAGCTCTTACATTACTTTAAGTGCGTCCTCATAGTAAATTGAATGTTCCTTTGAGATTACATAGTCTTCAGACTCTTTCTTAAGTTTTTGAGTGTTTAAACACAAGAAACATGTTAAAATTATACTTTATTTTATATAAGAAATCACTAAATTAGTCATTAAAAGTTTAGGTAAACTTAAGTGCAGGTTGTTCTGATTTTAGCACGCATTTATTCAAACATTTTCACAATCCAATAGGCGAAGAAGATAAAGTTTGAAGCCAATATCAAAGCAAAGAATAAGTTTCTTATTACATCTGGTAGTGCTACTGCTCCTTTAGCATAATCAGGGTTCTAATCAATAAATAAACATTTAATCAAAAAATTCAAATGTTAAATTTATAAATGTCAGGTTTAGGATATATTTGAATATTTTGATCTACTATATCAATTGCTTTAGAATGCATCAATTTTAATTGATGTTTTTCGTTTATCTTGCATAAGAAAATTGCACAGATAGTAATTATAAAGGTAATTTTATTTAAATAACTTATAGAATACTGTATAATACAACAAAATTAACTTGTACTAAAATTAATTTAGATTAAATATATATCTCCTTATAAAAGCATAGTAGTCAACCTAAAACTTAATAAAAAAGTATAAAATCAATCCAAGATTTAGGTCTATCAAGTACAAAGAACATTCCACAATAAATGGTAAGCATTGATGTCACAATTGACATGGTCTCCAGATTATTTAACTCGTGAGTGCTGTATGGCTATTTCTGCAAATTAATCATCAAGAAACTAAAACGTATTAAATGAAAAGGTAGATACTTACATAATCAAAATAGCAAAGACAGCTAAAGCCTAAGCTATCACTCCAAAGGAACTTCAAAAATGTTATACTAAACATTCTTTACTATTTATAAATAATATACAATATCATACTTATGAAGACTGAAACAAAAAGAATTGAAATTTTTCTGTACATATTTACTATCTCCCAATAGTAAAACTACTTTGTTAAAATATTAATGACAATTTTTTATAATAAAATAATTAGGTATTTATATAGTATATAAGGGATAGATTTTTTATTCATCATAAATATATAATGATAAAAAGGTAAATTGAGGCTAAATGATTTTTTCCCTAAAAATACTTATTCTTTATATGGAAATATCTAGGTTTTAGGAAGGTGGCAAACAATCCTGATAATTAAAGAAAGTGATAATGTCTTTTGATTAATATACCTATTTTTCTATAACGTTAACTCAAATAGGGTTTTAAAAGCTTTGCTTAAATCCTCTATATAAAAATCCATATCTCTATCTGATCTCAAATGTATCGAGCGCTTTTTTAAGTTTAAGTATTAAAATATTATCTTAATTAACTTTAAATATTAAATAATTATTTGTACTTTTCTTCTGTAGAATAAAATGACAAAAGCTGCAAGAGGAATCCCTAAACCCCAAACTATGATGCTTGGAATTGCAAAGTAGAAACTATAGTACTTATGCTGATCTGACCAACACTCAATCTCCAAATCATTTCTTATTCTCATCTCCCCATCTATATCTTTGCATTTGAAGTTATAGAACATGTAAATTAAATTCAATTTATTTCATGAGATATTTTATCTGTCATTTCTATAGAATATTATATAATGGTTATTATTTTAGTTTACAATATGACTGATGGGTGAATGAGAAAGAGGACTATAACTATACTAGAAACTGATCTATTAAGAATGTCAATTTTCTTCCCTTAGAGAGCTAAAAGATTTATTAAATAAAAAAACCTTAGTATCTAACATAATTTACTAAGTTTATCTTGATTATATACCATGTTATCACACATATGACACTCATAGCTAATGGTAAAAATGCAATCAATACTATTGATAATATAAGAAGAAATCTAAATTATTTTGATGTTAATAGAATTAATTTCATCAATAATTTGACAAAGAATACTCTATTATCTGTAACAGTTCCATCCTCATTATTCTTTCTATCAAGGAAGCAGTCAATTATTATAAAATAATTAATTCTCTTTAAAAAATAAATGTATGATATAAAGAATGAAATTAGTGAATATTTGTTGTTCTAGTATAAATAATATTAATTTTTAAGTATTTTAGTAAAGGCTGATTATTTGAGTTGAAACAGTTGCAGCTTGTCTTGTTTAAGTAAAGAAGTCAACCAACTGTTGAGACCTATATTTAATATTATTTTACTACTGCTAATTCATTAAAATATATAATATTATTTTGACCACTCAAATTCAAAACTAGATGCCATCATAAGCAACTAGAAATGATTCATCAAAATCTTTTAGAATATGTTAGCTATATTTGTTTTATCATGTGCACTCATTAAAGTTGAGCGGATCATTAAAATAAGCAGTAACAACACTCCAAGAAGTGTGAAAAACAATCTGGTTTATATATTAAATAATTTTTATAAAGTTATTGCAATCTGACTACATTAAGTTCATTTGCAGGACATTTTTAGCATTAGAATATAAAATATGAAAAATTAAGCGGAAAGAGATAGTTTCCAAACTTAGATATATAAAAAAGGGGGGGGGAAGTTTCCTGCACTCGAGGAAGTTTCCTGCACGCTTTATTTTATTTATGTAAATTTAATAATTTGACATAAATTAACAAATTTAATATTTTTATAAACCATTTAATATTAAGACCACATTGCTCATCATTGAAGTAGTTCAAGAAAATATAGTTTAACATTATAAAGGCATGGTAAGAAAAAGGTAAATTCAATCATAATTACAATAACAATTGGATTAACAATAGATACTTACAATATAATATTTAAGAGACAGAACTTACAAATATTATATAAAAAATGTCAGAGTTTTTGGAATCTGAAGAGATATTGAATCTTGATAAATAAATTAAAGTATGATAATAAAAATAAAAATAGTCCTGAAGTTTGTTGATGGTTGTTATAAAGATTAATTTGATGAAAAAAAAATAAAATCAAAAAATTAAAAAAGAGTGCAGGAAACTTCCCTAAAATTTTTTTTTATATAATAATCAGTGCAGGAAACTTCCCCCCCCCTAAATTGGTATAGAATTCACCTGCACATGAATAGTTTCATATTTTAAGAATCAGCACTCAAAATACCTTTATATTCTTTAAAGCATTCTCCCTTTGGATTAATATTTGGCGATACCATGCCCTAATCATGCTGGTTAGTAAATATATATGTATAATTTCTTATATTATATTTATTAAAATTTAAACCTATAATAGACTATTTATAGAGACACTAGATGATTGTATCTGTGTAATAGTTCTTTCTCCAGAAGCCTGGTTTAGGCCCTATAAATGCTCCTCCGTGACAAAAAGCCTTTTAATCTGGGCACTCGTCACAAATGCTGGGCTCACTCATATTTTTCAAAGAGTAGCCTGGATTGCACTCTGTGCATTTACCAGCCTAGGTAAATTACTCACCCATTAAACACTTTCTCAAAGATATCTTCAGTCTGTAATTTAAGTCCGTTTTATTTACATTTAATAAGAAATTTCATAGTTATTTTGGCAAATATAGATATAGCATAACATGAATTGAAAGTTTTGTTTAATTCTTTCATTAACTTTATATTAGACTCTTTCTTAAGACTTATACCATCGTTTAATATAATTATGCTCTAATTAAACCCTGGTGTAGAATAAAACATTATATTTTCTAGCTTTACAACTCCAGCTTATGCATTTAATAAATATTGTGGAATTAAACCTAAATATTAAGTTTAATTTTTCTTTTTTTTAAGATTAAAGCTGTTCGTTCCCTCTACTATAGGAGGATAGATATGAATTTGTAGTTCAATAAAAATATAAATGTTAATAATCTGATCCGACTATTTAGTCATATTTATCAACTATTGCCAGATAAGTGGTGTTAATATACCCTCCACTTCTAAACTGACTTAAAATTGTTTCAAGTTAGTCTATTTAGCTTTACTAGTAATTATTTACATCTCCTAGATTTCTCACTTTATCAAAAATAATAAATCTTAAATATATAGTAGAATTCTTGTATATTTACATTTAATATTTTTATTTATCTTAGGTTTGTTATTGCAGTTACCTTCTCATTCTTTGCAAATCATCATGAGTTATCACTCCTTACTAAATGAGTTGGTTGTTATAAACAGATTCATTAATAACTGCCAATCTCTGTGGAAAACTTGCTATGTTATCTCCGTATTAACCAGCTGAGTTATTTGTAAACATTAGAGATTCAAATTTAAAATTAAGATTTATAATTAACTTAAATATATTAATTATGATTGTCCTAATATAGTATAAAATTAATAATTAAAAATATTATATTATTCAATATATAATATTCTATTGAGAAATTGTATTAAATTAAATAAAAAATATAAAAATACAAGGAGTTCACTTACATATTCAAATATGTTAATTTTAAAATAAAATATCCTAGTTAATAATATCTTTAAGTGAATTAATCTGATTTATAAAATAAAAGTTATAAATATCTATAATTTTTCACTATATATTAAGCAAGGTAATATATTCACTACAAAAGCACTTTCAAGAATTTAATAAGAGAATGCAATTAAATTATTCCACTTTATTTATTATTTCCAAAGTTAATTTAAAACTACTATCATAATATTTTGATTCTGCTTATAAATGAGTAAGTGATTGCATTAGTATAGTCTAGTTTATTATGGGTTCTTTTTCATTCCAATATATCGCCCCACCCTAAATACTTGCTTGATTTAAAACAAATTTGGTGTTATCTGAAATCTACACAGAGCAAAGTCCTTTATAGTCAACACATGTATAAAATATAGCTCCTCCATTCCCTGTATTTCCAACATTTTAGAAATTAATTTTTTTAATTATTTTATATTTAATGAAACAACTAATAAAAAACATTATCTAGTTTTAAAGCTGAGTTATTAAAGAAAGTTGTATTCTAAATCAAAAGGGATTAGGGATTTTGAAGGTAAACTGCACCACCATTATAAATCCAAGACTTATATGGAATAATTTTTAAAAAAGAATAGAATAAATTTTAAGAATTGTCAATCTAAGGTATATTAATGCTAAATTAAAAATTGAGTTTAGTTTTATATTATAATAATTAAGCTTAATTAATTATTAGTTTCTTGCATAAATAATTTCAAATTTTTAAATGTATAACTAAAAATATAAGCTTTTAGTGTTTAAAAAAGTTAAGACTTAAAAATCTTAATGAAAAATAAAATAAAACAAAGTTAAATTAGAACAGAGTGATGAACTATAAACATCCTACAGCTAAATTTCATGATCACTAAAAATATATAAGACTTGATTCAACTTAAGTTCTCTTTAAATGAACATCAAAATTGTATGTTTTCTTTAAGTCTTAAGATATCATTTAATATAACACTCACTCCTTATGATATAGCAATATCATAATAGTGAACAATTTCTTTTATCTTATGATGTTCATAGTTTTTTTTAAAAATGAAAGATAAAGAATTAAGATAACTGCAATTATGAAGAGATCTTGCAAATTAGATGTGTAAGAGCTCCATAATAAACACTTTTCAATACATATAAATTGCCCCCAAGATTTGAAATGACAATTTATCTATAATTTTTAATTTTAGTTATTAAATAGGAATTTTATAAAAATAATTATAAACTTAAATTTTAGGCGTAAAAATCAAAAGAATATCATATTTTAAAGTTAAAAAGATACAATAAATTTTAAATAATTTATTTAAAAATATTTTCCTATTTCACAAAAGATATAGGCTTTAATTCGATGATGAACAGTTTATTTAATATATAAATAATTTTTGATTCAAGTAATTTGTGTTAGTAATATTAATATATAATTTGCAAAGGTGCTATTTGTTATTTTGTATTTTTGAGATGATTTATAATCCGCAGTCTAATTCTTACTTCCCTCTGATTCCCATATATAAATTCATATTTTATTTATGTAATTTTATTTTAAATTATCAAAGATACTATAAATTGCTCCTCCTTTATAGGCGGTAAGATTGTTAAATTCACAATGTTTTATTTCTAATAAAATGCAATTGTAAAACAAAACAGCTCCTCCTAAATTTAGCTAATCTATAGATGTATCTCTGATATCTTCAAACCTTAAATTAATCAGTTTAATGAGAGCATTATCTGCAATTATAAATTATAATTATAAATATACACATATCCATTCTGTAAATTATTAAAAAACTCATTATATAATAATGCATATATTGCTTGTTTTCCAATGGTATTTCTAAAATATGATTGATTTATTGTTATTAAATGTTCTGAATTTTAAATATACAAATCATCTCCATAATCCCTGCCATAATTATCAAGGAACTACTTTAAATTAATACAACTGTAATAATTATTAATATAATGATAAATTAATTGAACTAACAATCTGATATGTTGAATTCATTATATCTTGTGGCATAAATAGCTCCACCCAGAAACATGGCGACATTATTTTAAAAAGTGGAATTTGAAATGTTGGCTTAACTATTTCCAGCTATTTGCAGAGCTCCTCCTTGGTAAGCTATGCCATTTTCAAAGGATGAATTGGATATTGTAATGTTAACATCATAGATAGCTGATAGAAAAGCACAAAAATAATGATAGTTTTATAAGCATATTTAGTAAAATTAAAATTGGGAAATTAACATCGAGTAGTTATTAGTTATAAAAAATCCAAAATTTTTTTATATTTTATCAATGTTGCTTGATTCAGTAAAATATATGATAAATGAGTGATATTGAACTTGTTGGAAGTAATCTTTCGATTTCAAACTAAAAAAATATAACGTGTCATTAGAAGTTATCTTTATATTTAATGAAAATATTTTAAATAAGCTATCATTTTAAATTGATGTAAAACGTTAAAATATTTAAAAGCACCAATAGCCTTTTCATTAGCAACTAGAGAGAGTTTTTCATTGAAATTTGAGATGGAATTATTGCTAATAAAAATATTTATAATATAATATAATATTTGTGAATTTTAGATAATATAAACTCTCGTTATTATTAGAAGAGAATATATTTTTATCAGAATAAGATATATTTATGCAAGAAAATATAGTATTTCCTGTTTCTAATGTAATTAACTTTTTTAAATATTATTTTATTTGCAATATTAAAGACACAATTTTCTATGGCGATGGTTGTCATGCCCACATATATATTTTTAGATTATCTCTCTGCTTAGTTATCAATAAATCTGCAATTTTGAAATATTATAAGAGTGGAAATTTTGAAAATATATAAATTAATAAAACTAAATAACATAATGATAACTGAAAAAAAACAATTTTTTATTGGACTTGCCTTATTTTATTCAAATATAATTCTTTAAATTAGTGAAAAAAAATTATAAATAGAGTAATTTTATATATTTTATTGTAATATTTAGACCGATAAATGGTTATTATATTATGTTTGAGCAACTATAAATATCTAGCATTTATATTTGTTTAATTTGAATTAAATTTTATTTCTTCATATAAATTTAATTTTTAAAATATTGTTTTTGAGTACTTAATTGACATTGTATTTTTAACAGCTGAATTATTTCTAAAAGTTGAGTTTACTATTTGTACATATTTTGCTGTATTGCTTCCTAAAATTTCAATAACTGATGCTTCTTGAGCTTTATTATTTATAAAAAGACTCCCTTCTATATATAGAGTAGAGTTTGATGTTAAACTATTTAAATTAAAACTCATTGAATTTTTAATTATAAAATTAAATATTTATTAATTATAATTAGCTAATGTTAAAAAGATAACTCCTGAAGATTTATCAGCAGAATTATTATCAAATTTACTAATAAAATTAGTAAATTCTACAATTATAATTAATATTAACAAATTTACTTGAGCTAATATTTAAGAAGGAATCCTACGATACTTAGAACACTCCCCCTTAATTAGCTGAATTTTTAGTAAAATTTGAATTTTGGATTGTTAGGTTACTCGAAAAAAGAAGAAATACTCCTCCAGTAAGACCGTAATTATTTAATTTATATTAAGTTATTTTTATAATATAATTATTAGTGTAGGTAGAATTCACATCTTCCATATTTGATTTTTCTAAAATATATATTCCAGATTTTAAAACATTTTTGCAGTTCTAATAGGTATTTCTTAAAGAATTCATCAATATAGTATAATAAAATATAAATCATCTTTAGTGTATCTTTAATATAAAGTTAAGTTCCACTCATTCGATTTTAACAATCATGCTAGATAATTTAAAATGTATGAATACAAGGATTACTAAATTATAGAGAATTTTTATATCATTGAAATTGGGCAAATCCACATAAATATAAAAACACCCAACATCAAGAAATTGGAGTTTTGACATGAAAATTCTAAAAACATAAAAAATTGAATAAAAATAAAAAAAACCTACTTAAGTTATAATAAATAACTAGAAGTTTATCTAGTTAAAAAATTGAACAAAATTTAAAAATAAAAATAGATTTAAAAAGTATTATATTTTATTGATTATTTTTTATTTTTCATTAATCTATAGTGCTGTCTTCTAGATATATGCTAGCATCTCGAGCTGCTGTATAAATCATTCCACCTGCACTTGCTAATGAACTAAATATTTTACAGTTTGAAATTCTCACTTACTAGGCTTCACTAATATATTGAATTTTATTATAAATATAATTAATAATATATAGCGCACCCCCTTCAATTAATGCTTATTACTAACCTATTGAACTATTTTATATTACTAATTATGCTTTGATATTTATATTAAATTATAATTTATTGAATTTAGCAAATGATAAATTAATCTTAGAGTAATAATTTCTAATAGTGAAATATGTTTAAATATATATTATAATTAAATGTTTGATATTCTTTAGATAAATCAAGCCTCCCCTAGTAGCTGAATTTTTATCGATTTGATATGAATCTTTAATGTGAATATTGCTCATTTCTTAGCTAACAACATCTGTCTTTTATACACATAAAAATCCACCAATGTCACTTGCTTAATTATTAATGGCTGTTAAATTTGTAATTTATATATTAACTTTGTTATCTCTATGATAAATTGTTTATAAAAATTCGTGTAATTTAATGACAAATATTAGCATTATATATTAAAAATAATTATCAGTGAATATAACTCCTCCAATGTTAGCAGAGTTATTAATAAATTATGAATCAATAATTGTTAAATCACATAACTCACAATATATTGAACTTCCTTGGTTTGCATGATTTCTAATGAAAGTAAATTAAAATTATTATTTATATAACTTAATTTATTTAAATAAGTATGCATTTGTAATCAAATAAAAAGCTAATAATTAATTTTAAAGTTGAATTAGAAATTGTTGAAATGCTTGAATTATAAAAATACATCACTGATCCTTTTGCTGAGTTGATACATTATCTAAAAGTTGAATTTATCGAAGTAAAAATACCTATTGAATTTTTTACAATAATAGCAAACAATAAATTTAAGTAATTTCATGCAATTATTTAAATATTAATATTGAAAAATACTGTTATAATATTATTTTAGCAGGGCCAAAGCTATAATCTAAAATTTGAGCATTATCAAAAGCATCATTAATAAAAGATTAATTTGTTAAGCACTCTAAATACATGTTATTATTAAATTTTAACTAAATCTGCAAATAAAATTTTAGTAAATTAAAAATCATTGAATTGTTTATATTCAATTAAAATGCATAAAAACTCAAAATTTATAGGGATACTATTTCGCTAATAAAATTTTTAATATTTATAATCCTTATTTCATATTACCAAGTTTGGACTTTTCAAAAATCTATACAAAAATAAAAAATTGGCGATGAACTGATTTGAAATAATGAGATATAAAAAATTAGTGTAATAAGTATTATAAATAATTAGACTTGTAATTATTCTAAATTAATAAAAATTATATATTTATTTTCAAAAATATTTCTGCATGTTTAATAGTTAAAGTAATGTTTGCAATGTTACTCTAAAAATCAAATAAAGCACCTCCTTAAATTGCAAATAAATCACTTATTTTGTTATTTTCAAAGACCAAATTAGCGCTGTTTATTCCTTCAGAATATATTACTGCCCCTCTATATTCTGTAGTTATAGTATTAATTTATAAAAATATTTAAATTACAATGAGTCTGAAGAATTTTATACTTTAAAAATGATTTTTATATATTGCTATCTTATATATAACTAATAAATTGACTAAGAATTCAATTAAAATGGGTCATTGAAGATTAGATGCATTATTTATATATTTATAATAACTAGCAAAACAATTTTATTCTCCTAATCTAAACTCAATTAATAAATTTTCATGATAACGATCTTCCTATTTTTAATCCAGAAAATATTTTGTTATAAATTAGTAACTTACTTGTACATTTTCTTTTAAAACTAAGTAATTAACTTTCAAATTTTCTTCACTAAATAACTCTTTAATTATCAACTCATTAATTAATACAGAAAATAAACATTAAAGAATCTTTGCAAGAAAATGCATATATTAGAGGATTGTAATTCAATAATGCAATCAACAAAAGAATAAAATAAAAATTTAGAAAAAAAATAAATCTAATATTTAAATTATACTTAGATTTTAGACATACAATTTAATTATTTTGTTATCTTTAGAATTACACAATTGATAAAAGCAATCTCTTAAGGGGGATAAACACTATTAAGATA
>ARYC01001405.1:0-14737 GCA_000711775.1 Oxytricha trifallax | reverse complement strand
CAGTCTTGAAGATAATACCATTTCTTCAATAAATATTTGCGATAGTCTATGGTGAGATACGCATGTCAGGAAACTTGCGATGAAACATCACAGCTCGCTAGTCAAATGGGAAATGTGCCCAATACTTAAGAGTCTTAGAATCGCAGAGATATTCAATATGCTGCTTAGAGACTGATTTCTTACAGGATGTTATCAAGAACCAGAATTGAAATGCTAAACAGCTAGCAAGCAGTGATACCTTACAGTCGAAGCACTCTTACACAATAGCTTTGCAATCGCACAATAATTCATCACTGGTTTGAGTTAGTCTATATTAATACTCGCACCACCATACCTAAGCTTAAGCAGTAAATCTAAATATTTCTTATCATAAATAGACCCTAAAAATCGCTAATTTCTATTCTCATTTTGCAAACTGGCCTAATTTCTCTGCTAACCCTAATAAAACCCCAACTTTACCCTACTAATCAAAGCACTTATAAACCTCATTAAGGATTTTGGGGTTTTGGAATAATTAACAATGATATGCTAGTTGATGAAGTACCAATAGGAAAAAGAAAACTTAAAATAGAGGGAGAAATTTTGAAACTTTGCAATGATTTAGAAAATAACATTTCACTTTATATGCTGGTGAAATAAGATGGAAAATTTAGATTAGATGCTATTGTTCGTGGGAAAATTCACAATCAAAACCCAAAAAGATCTTTATGAGTTTTATATGTGCTTTGATTGATGAGAATATTGTTGGGGATTAAATTCTTTTTTTATTATTTTAAATTTTGTTGTTAGATTCTTTGCAATTTATTATTTTCATGGTGCGATTTTAATTCTTTTATATTTTATCATCTCAACATGTTTATATTTTTATGTAGAATAAATCCACAAAGAAAACTTAAATTAAACTATCTAAATTTTATTCAAGCTACTTCTTATAATTCCATTAGACTCCAATTTTTAAATGCTAAGGTACCTATTTAGGTTTAATATTTTAGTACTGGTACTAATAAGGTTTTGAACCATTTTGGAACTTTTCCATTAAAACCTAATTAGTTTAAAACT
The DNA here is from genome assembly GCA_000711775.1 of Oxytricha trifallax. Lineage (NCBI taxonomy): Eukaryota > Ciliophora > Spirotrichea > Sporadotrichida > Oxytrichidae > Oxytricha > Oxytricha trifallax. Next base: position 13,678 of record ARYC01001405.1, on the reverse strand, counting down.
AGGTGTGAATTAAGTTTTGGCAATATTTGATTGGTAATAATTTAAATTATACAGTTTTAGTAATAGTTCTAATTAAATTTAAATAAATCTAGTACTATTTTTATTGAATTTAATAGGTCAAAATGGAAATCCATCTCTCAAACTTGTTTACAGTTTTTGTAAACTTTTTCCATTAATTCTTTAACGATTGACTTACTATAAGATACCCATATTTAATAAGTTTTTAAATATTAATGATATTCTAAATACAATAAATTAAGATGGATCTCTATTAATAACTATTTTGAAACTAAAACATGACATAATTGGATCTATCAAAGACCTTTAAATCACTCTATTTTTGATATATATTGAATAAAATTTAATATTTAGGGGGAAGTTTCCTGCACTGGTTTATGATATAAAAAAAATTTTAGGGAAGTTTCCTGCACTTTTTTTAATTTTTTAATTTTTAATTTTTTTTTCATTAAATTAATCTTTTTAATAACTATCAACCAAATTCAGGACTAATTTCATGGTTATATTAATACTTTAATTTATTAATCAATATTCAATATCTCTCTTCAGATTCCAAAAACTCTGAAATTTTTAATCTGATATTTGTATGTTCTGTCTCCTAAATATTATATTGCTTTAATATAGTAATTCCAAATATTGTATCCAATTGTTAGTGTAATTCTGATTCAATTTATCTTGTTCTCACCATGCCTATATAATGTTAGACTATATTTTCTTGAGTTATTTCAATGATGAACAATATGTTCTTAATATTGAATGTGTCATAAAAATATTAAATTTGTTAATTTATATAAAATTTATTAAATTTAACATAAAGAAAAAACCAGTGCAGGAAACTTCCTCGAGTGCAGGAAACTTCCCCCCCCCCGGAAATTTAACATAAATTATCAAAGTCTTATATAAAGACAAAATATGTTAAAAAAGTACTCAAGCTAAAAGAAATGAAAAAATTAAATTTAATTATACTTTCTTATGAAAATTTCATAAATATTAGTTCATAAATTCCAATTTATTGAAATGATGCAATCATCAAATTTCATAAAACCATCAGTAAAAGTGATAGCTTATGAAAAATATGTAAAACTCAAAGTAATATCAATAAAACTTATCTTTTATAATAAAATGTAATTGTGTTTATATAAATATGAGAACAAATAAGTTGAGTAAAAAAATATTGATAAATAAAAACTTTCATATTTTCAATAATAGAGTGAAATTAAGAACTCTAATAATCCCTAATCCCCAACATTACCCTGATCAATCAAAACACATTTTCAAATTCATTAAGTTGTTTTAGGGTTTAGAATATAACTGTCATTCCAAATCATAAAATAAAAATAATTTTAATCTTCTGGAAACATGTTCAGTAGTTTAATTATAAACAAGGGGTGAAGAAACTAAGGTTTTAATTCAAAATAACAATAGTATATAATTACAATATATCAAATATCAAATATTAAGAATTAAACGCTTTATATTTCTCATATTAAAGTATGAAACTTTTTACTCAAAACATTAAAGATGGGTTAAAGCTAGAAGAGCTAAAAGATTTCCCTGATATTAAAGACAAAATTAAATTGTAAATCTTTAGTAAATTTATAAAAATTAAGGGATAGCTACTGCAAGGATGCTCTTTTAACATTTTGTAATTTTTATTAAAATTTTCATTTCAAAGCATATGTTCTTGTTTGATGATAAAAATATGTATGTCGTTAGGATGAGGAATTTCAATTTTAGGGTAGTGCTCTCCGAGGGGCAAGATACTAAATAAAATAAAGTTTTTCATATTTTCAAAACTTATTAAATTTCAAAATAATTCATTTATTTGGATAAAAAGACTCTAAACTATAATTTCTAAGTCTCACGTGTGTCATTTCATTTTAAATTTACTTCATATTTATTAACTTAATAGGATAAAAAAATGATAATTTATTCACAAAAAGATTGTAATTTTATATGGCTTAATATATAAATTATTATGTTTTAATTCCTTCTTTATGTTAATTAATTATTTTTAGTTGATTCAATTATTATTTTATAGAGATCTGCATTATTATTTTAAGTTTTAACTACCTGTTTAGATAACATAATTAATTTCTAAAAAATTACGTTAAGATAAAAAGCCAAATAAAATTACAAATTTTTTGTGAATAATTTATCATTTTTTTTATCATATTATGTTAATAAATATGAAGTAAATTTATAATGAAATGACACAAGTGAGACTCAGAAATTATAGCTTAGAGTCTGTGTAAACAAATAAATGAATTATTTTGAAATTTAACAAGCTTTGAACATATGAAGAAAAAAGATTTTTATAAAGTATCTTGCCCCTAGGAGAGCACTACTCCAATTTAAATAAATATAATAATTATTGAAAGCTACAAATGATTTCAAGACCTATGAAAACTTGTTCTGTGTAGGTATCTAGACAATTTCAAACAACTTCAATTACGCTTTATGCTAGGAAACTGCCACTTCAACTTCCCCAGGTTTAAGATTCTTCGATATGGAGAGTATTATAAAAAAGGATAAGTTAAGCATGACGTTACTTAAGAAGATTGATGTTGGCACCTTAGGTTACTTCGAAAATGGTATTACTATTGAAAGACTCGGATTTTTGAATTCTATCACAAGCTTGATTGTTACACCTATCCTTCACAAAAATATTATTAGATTTATGGGTATGAAACCAATTGGAGACTATTCACTGATGAATGTAGTCAAAGATTAATTCTTTGCCTTACAAGGCTAGACTATTGAAACTTACAATCTATTTACTGGAAAGTTTGAAAGCAAGTACGAAATTGACAAAGAAAAATTAGATATGACAAAACTTGTATATTCTGATAGATTAAAAAAAGGGAAAGTCTTTTTTGCAACTAAGGATCCTGAGACTGTTTCTAATGAAAAAGATTTCTATTTATCTTGGCAACTCGAACCATCAATGGAAAAAGTGACAACCTTCCAACAAGCAGCAGTGAGGACTTACAAAAAGTATTACTATCTTGAGATACAAGGTCCTACGAATGTGCAGATTCACTTGCAGTTTGTTCACACTCATTACGCTTGGTAAAGGATGTTCGTAAATGATTCTCATGATAGAATGATTACAGTTTTGATTAATTATAGAACTTTCTTGTATTCTGCTGAAAAAATTGATCCAACTGACGAGACAAAAGTAAAATGGAATGTTATCCGATAAATTAATCCTTTTCCTAATGAGCTAGATAATGACTTTAAATTTTTGGAGCATTCAAAACCTCAAAACCCCTTAATGAGTTTTATAAGTGCTTTAGTTTGTAGTGAATAGTTGGGGTCTTATTGGGGTTAGTAGAGAAATTAGGCAGTTTGCAAAATGAGAAATAGAAATTAGCGAAATTTAGGGTCTATCTATGATGAAAAATATTTAGATTTACTTCTTAAGTTTGGGCATGGTACAAGTATTAATATAGACTTAGAAAAATCAGTCTTAAATTATGTAACTATAGCAAGGCTTATGCACAAGAGCGCCTAAACAGTTAGGTATCCCTGAATGTTAGATGTTTAGAATTTTAATTGTGGTACTTTAAAGCATCCAGTAACTACCACTGTAACTCTAAGACTTTAAAGCATTAGACAAACTTTCCTCTTGACTCGCGAGCTGTAATATTTCATCGCAGATTCCCTCACATGCATATCTCTCCTTAGAGTAAAGCCAATATTTATAAAATATATGGCATTATTTTCAAAACTGTCAACAGATGAAGAGAGTGATTGATTTTACAGTTATATTTTTTAGTAATTCAAACGATATATATGATTAAATGCAGAGAGCTATTGAGAATAACATCAAGTTCAAACACGCTGATGAAGCTGTTTTACCCTCAACACCTTTATTAATAAGTCATGGTACAAGAAGTATGATACCATAGAAGTTTATGACTAAAAGGTGAAGGTTGTCACGCATGCAATTTATGCTTGTATAAGTGAAGATTCAAGTCTAGAAACTTATGTCATTCATCCTCGTTCTATTAAGCGAGAGCAGTATATTGAGATCTTACATAAGCTCAAAGATAAAAAAATAATTAAGAGATCATCCTGTTTACTGCCAACCTCTCAGTTCATAAGACTAAGGAGTCAAAGAAAGCTTATGAATAGTTAAACATAACACCTGTATACAACTTTCTTTATAACCCATAATTTAATGGAATTGAATTTTACTGGAGTTAAATCAAGACCTACTTCAAGAAACTAATGCTGTATCTCCTTATTCATAACTTGCCTATATATAAAGTATACTTGATTCAGAGTAGCTGCAAGAGAGTGAGCTTAGATAAGACAACTGCTTGTGCGAGAGAAGGAAGAATTAATGTTTATAAATAAATTTTAGATTTAAATGAATGAATAAGTTCACATATTAAATTAGCCTATAAAGGGGTTTGGCTTTTCTTTCTTCTCCTCTTCTTATGGCTTGGTTGGGCCCATATTTCTTCTCTTTGTGCTAGCTCCTGCATCTATGTTCATTTCTTCTGGCTTTTAGACATCTTTATAAAGTCTCTTGCTCACTTCATAAATAGTCTATGACTTTCTCTCTCTGTGAACCTTCGCATGCTCTTTCATTAGGAATATACCAGTTCCAGGTTTCCTTACAAAGTTATGAATCAAAGCTTACGAGAGAGAATGGATGCTTCTTAAGCTCAGTGAGCCAGGTCTCGCTTATTCGTATGCCTTGCTTCTTTTAATCTTCAGGAGAAATAGAGTAGCGTTTTTTGTGAGCTTCTTCAATGATCTCTCTGAGATAGCTCTCTCTTAAAGTGCCGAGAACTCCAAAGAAGAAGCTCCTTTCTGGAAGCTTGTTAGAGAGTTGTTTCTTGGTAGGAAGGTAAAGTACCAACTCTTCATCTTTCATCGCATCCTCGTAGAGATTAGTGACTGAAATCTCTGGGTAGTTTGGTATATCTATCAACTTTATTTCACTGTTTTTTGAAGGCTTTCTTCTCATCACAGAGTATCGCTCTTAGAAATGAGATTTTGGTACCTTCCATCGTTGGAAGGAATAATCCCCTTAAGTTTATGATTAAGTATATATTACATGCTTACCATGTTGAATGAGGTATCGATAGAGATCTTCCTTGCTTCTAAATCTTGAGATCATTTCTTAAGTTTCACCCCTCCTCATTGCAGTACTTATAGATTCCATCATTATCCCTTCTCTTGTTATTGAACTTAAAATTAAAAAATATATAGAGTTCTGGATTCTACTCTTTAAAATCTTTGTATTAAATATGGGCATCTTATAGGAGGTCAACCTGGTAAAGATACGTGGAGAAAGTTTGCAGAAGCTGTAACAAACTGCAGAGATGGAGCTCCATTTTTATCAATTTAGTTCCATTAAATTAGTACTAAATTTGTTTAAATTTAATTAGTACTGGTACTAATTCCGTTTAATTTTAATTGGTACCAATTTAATAGTACCAAAACTTAATTAGTACCTAGTTTTAAACTAATGAGGTTTTAATGGAAAAGTTCCAAAAATGGTTCAAAACCTAATTGGTATCAGGACAAACCTGAATTTTTCTAAGTTGGTGCCAAAATTATAAATATTAAGTATGAAATTAGAAAAATTATAGCTATAAATTTAGTATAAATATGATGTCTAATGCCTAAGAATCAACTATTATTGTTGTAGTGCAAACTCCTATACAAAGTTACTATAACCAGAGAGATAATAATACCTTAATAATTGAAATTAAAATTTTAATTTAAACATTGCGGTTATTTTTAATATCAAATTAGTTTCTTTTGGAGCAGGATAATCATAGCTCAACTTAGATCCTCCAAGAAACCAGAAGTAATCTATATTTAAAGGGAATTTAAGCTAGGAGCTCTAGAGTTTGAAGCAGAGGTCTTTAAAATTTATGTTTAAAACAAGAAATAAAGTACAGAGATGGGAGTTTAAACATAATTTGAATTGAATGAGGAAGAGGAGGAATAGAAACAAATAGAAAAAATTTAAAAAAATTTAATGTGAAGACTGTTAAAATTTCTTCTCAACTGATTCTAGTTTGAAGAGTCACATCAAAGAAATACACTCTGGTAGAGCTAAGATCTAATTCAAGCATGATAAAGTCGATGGCAAATATTCAACCACCTTACGTCAGAGAACTGACGTCAGGATCAAGCACACGTGACGTCAAGATTTGATATATAATGTCATGATCCATCATAAAGTTTCTAACCCCTAAAACATAGAATTCGATTTTTTTAAGATATGTTTTTAAAATTATTACTCTATGTTTAATAATATATATTAATTACTTTTGGTAAGACTCTAGCATAAATGAAATTATGAAAATTAATGCAATGATTTAACTATTATTTTAATATTAAGTTATATATATATTTCTGATATATAACAATCCTTAAGATGATCTAAGTTTTAATACAATCTAATTAAATATATCTATTAAGTAAAATAAAAGCTGGAGTAATACGACTATCAAAATTTTGTAGAAGACACATATTCTTAGAGATTATCTAGAAATAAAGAAAATATATTTTATATGAATTTGTTTTAACATATATAATTCATTGACCACTTTTAAAAAATCAAAAATACGAAGAGAAACAGTGCTTAATTGATATTGAATGTATTATTTTGGTCACTTGTAAAGAATATTTAGGAAAACTAAATAAATATAATATGTGCAACAGCATAAAAGTACATTATATAATAAAGCATTATTATTAAAAACTTCAAGTATTAAAGACACTATTTCATATTTATATCATTTATGTCGAAAATAATTCTATTTATTTCAGTATATCTAATAAACGACAATTTATTGTTTTTATAATTAATTTTTTAACAAATATTTTTAATATAATCAAAATTACAAATTGCATAATAAACAATACATTTAAGTTCAATTTAAATTTTTGTCCTTTTTATGAACTAAAACAAAATACTTACAAAAAATTTAAATAATACCTCTTTTTGTAAATATAGCAAAAGAATTGAGTAAATAAAATGCAAACTATTATAATTTACAAAAAATAAGTCTAAAAAATAAATTTCATAAATTTTAAAAGGAAAGATATATTAATTAATAAAACTTTTGTGTAAAAATTTAGATGTTAAACTTTTTTTAATAGAATTATAATTAGAAGATTATGAAATTAATTATTTATAATGGTGGTATTTCATATCATGAATCAAATTTGGATATGATATATTAAAAAATTTCAGAATTAATGAAAAATTATATGCATAATTATTTTTTCGAATACCAAAAATTGATAATTTCTATAAATAAATAAATTTAGATCTCAATTATCAAAATCTTTTTAAATTGGTAATGTCTTGACAAGTGTAGTATTGAATAATTATATTAAAAATTAACCTATACTATATTTAAAGTGATTAGCCTATAATAAAGAAAATAATAGCTAAATTTAATGATATTAAAATATAAAATTTATTCTGTATTGCAAAATTGGTATTAACTAATTTATTTTCTATTTCAGAAATATTAATCTATTATTATCTTAAATAATCTTAAATCATATATTCATGCTTTAAAATATATAAAATCTTAAAATAAAATGAATTACCGATAATTTTTTTATAATTCAATTGTTACTATATGCAATTTAAAGATAAATAAAATTAGATATTCAAATTATAAGTAAACAGTCTCTTTAAAGTTATTATACTCAAATAAAAAAAATTAAAATTATGTTCGATATCATAGTTTATTGATAAAGATTAATAGTTATAATTTAAATACATATTTGAAAAATATGATTTCTATGTTAAAGTAATTAGGAAACTATATAGTGGATCTTGGCGTCATGTATCGGAATTTGACGTCACATTTGGTTGATCCTGAAGTCACGTGGTGGTCACTGACGTAAGGTGGTTGATCCTGACGTCACTTCTCGGAATTTGACGTAAGGTGGTTGATCCTGAGATTAGGCTTCGGATCCTGATGTCATCATCTCCTCATTTTAATTTATAATTATGCATACATGGTGTATCCTTACTGCTATCTTTTTAAGTATGAGCAGCACCAAAATGAGTTTGCTAACGAATACATGATTCTTAGAGAGGCTTAGAGAAGAGATTAAAAGAACTTGCTAAAGCTAAATTATGTCATTTTAAGCTATGATTATTTCGCATAAAAGCTTAAGAAATATGAAATGAGTTTGAGAGATTATCTAAATCATAACATATACCCAGATGATTTGAATAATATAGTATCAGACAAGATATAAGTTATAAAGTTGTTGCATGAACTTGGATATGTTCATAGAGATTTGAAGCCTGGAGATTTTATAATTAACCTCTACCCTTTAGAAGTAGTTGTTATAGATTTCAATAGAGCATTAAGATAAGATTTAGTAATCTTAGCAAAGGTTCTTGGGACACCTGGATATTTCCAAATCAGAGAGAAATGGGATTCATGGGCAATCGGAGCTATTATATTAGAGAGTAATATGGAAAGTATGGCTTTCTTTCGAACAAAGTTTGAAAAATAATCAATCAGTTAAGCTTAGAAGCATATCAAGTAAGAGAATGTATGTAAGGAAATAAAAAGATAATAGAGATAATTATAATCAGTGCTCCCTCCTATCCAAGGTAAACATTTGATGACATACTTTTCCCACTTAAGAGAGCAAGATTTATGAAAAATAAGAGGAAATCTTAAATTTAAAATAAAAAACGATAATATTATTGAGTATTAGGATTAACTTAAATAGAAATGGTATCTAAGAACAACTTTTATTATTTTTCCATGATCCTTCATAGATGTCACCATTTGACTAAGCCATTCCGTTCTTTGTATTTTGTGTCCAAGTATTTTGAATCTTCAGTCTAGTCTCTTGCTGATAAGTATTGCTAAAAAATAAAGTTCTTCGATATTTTTTTGTAACTTACAAATTTTAGTGAATAACCAGCAGCTCCAGTAACACCATCTTAAATTTTTCATTTTGATTTTTATATATTTATCTATTTTTTACATATTTCCTATCATAAATTATGATTCCAGAGGTATAACAAAGACAAGCAAATAAAATTCGTTTCAATTAAATCACCTAATATTCATTAAATATACATTTAATTCACATAAAGCCTGTGTTTTCTCTACTAAATCCGATAAGACCCCAACTATACCCTACAAATCAAAGCACTTATAAACTTCATTTAGGGGTTTTGGGGTTTTGATTTCACCCCATGTTTCAGTAGATATATGACATATGATAAGAAAAACTAATAGTTCGTTCTAAGAGACAACATTAACGGTGGCGTGGAAATTCTTAAATTCCCTAAAGATGTTCTTTCATGTGACAACTAAGTAGATCATATAAAATGGGCTACTAACAGAATAAAATGGCTTGACTACTCAACGATAAAGATAGTTAACGAAGAGGGGATAGAAAAGATCTACAACGTTGATAATAATTTTTCATCTGAAGGTTACAACGTAATTCCAATGTTTAATGACATTCAAGGTAAAGAATGGGAAACAAAGCATTACTACAAAGAAAGAGCTTAACTCACTAGTGATTAATTTCTAGAAAGACTAAAGAGAAAATACCAATAGTACAAGAGCGCATACTATCTGAATCCTTACTGTAATGCAAATGACCTTGTAAATGTAATGATTCAAAATGATGGGTTATATACAGAAGCAAGTTTCACCTTTGTGAGTTGGTCATTGATAGAGTAATTAAAGGACAATGTTATTAGTTTAGATGAACTAGAACCAGCATTATTAGAAAGTGTTATTTATAATATCATACCTGGAGGTAGAACAATCTTCCATGCACTTTGCAATTAGAAAGATGAACTCGAGAAAATCATGAAAATATGTCATACAGATGATAAGATTGTATTTCATTTGCCCTTCCTCCCAGATTTCATTGGCAAGACTCCAATTCATATTTTAGATGAAACTCTTAACTACAAAAGCATAAACATGCTCTTGCAGTATTTATCTTTGTATCCAATTGATCATCATTCAAGATCTATCAGGGACATGTATCCAAAATTTATATCTCATGAATTGCCTAACTTTCTTGATTATATTGGTAAAAGATTCTTGTAGACTAAGTAAATTGCAGCGCTTGACAAAGGTCTATTGGTTGATGATTACCCTACTGAAATAGTGGCTTAACTATGGTTTGAGTAAAAGACAATTGAATCTCAAGTATTCGAAGTCAAAAATGAAAACAAAGTAACAACAAGTATCAAACTGTAATTTATTGATTTGCCAGGTGTTTACCACTATCTTGACCCGAACTTTTAAGATTTCTTTAAAGCGCTGGCTGAGACAACACATTATGAATACTTTATGAATAAAGCTATACAGAGTTTTATAGATTTCAACTACCCTCTAGTATAAAGACATATAATTATAGTGATAGTGTTGCCTTTTCTCTTATTTCACACAATGTTTGTATGCTACACAAATTTGGTTTATGAACACAGAAATGAAGATGATAATTATGGCTCAGCAAATTGGGCTTTTGCAATTGCTTTATTGGGCTTTTCTTGCTACTTCATATACCTTGAAATAAGGCAAATAGTCAACTAAGGCATGGCATATCTTTCATCTGTTTGGAATTACATTGATATCCTTTCACCTATGGGAGTCATCGTTTCACAAATTTTGCAGATAAGTGAGAAGTTTGATATTGAGATTAATAAAGATTTTGAGAGAAGTATTTTGGCCCTTGCAACATTTTTTATGTGGCTTAAGATCCTGTATATTCTTAGAATATTTAAGAGTACTGGGTATCTAATTAATTATATATTTTTATTAATAGAAATGCTAAATTTATAAATTAGAGCTATTGTGGAGGTTATCTTTGACATGGTAATCTTCTTGTTCATTCTATTTTTAACTGTGATAACATTCGGAGACTCTTTCTTAAGACTTTCATATGGCAATGAAGATGTTGAATTATAGTTTATTCCTAACTTCTTCCACGGCATAGTGTATGGATACAGAATGATCTTAGGTGATTTTGACACTACAGCATTTGGCGATGTTGCTGTTCCTTTAGCATATATATTCTGGTTCCTTTGTACCATCCTTGATATGATTGTTATGCTTAATTTACTAATTGCTATTATTTCAGACACATATGCAAGAGTAGCGAGTAACTCAGAACAAGCAGCTTATCAAGAAATGACAAAGCTTATTGACGAGAACTAATACTTAATCCCCTATCAAGTCAAGAGAAGATATGCACCATAGAATCAATATTTGATTGTTCTCGAAAACCTTGAAAAGATTGATGATAACCAGGGAGACCCAATTTTGAACAAAATTGAGTATTTAAATAAAAAGCTCATGCTTGAAATTAACAACAGCTCCACCCAAAGATCTAATAATTTATAGGAAGAAATCAACCAACTTAAGAAAGAAGTCAATATTAAGCTTTAGGCAATTACAAATGAAGTCAACAGCATTAATACTAATCAGAAGAATATTTAAGATTTCACTCAAAAGGCGCTGTCTATACCAAACACCGAAATGTTCATTTCTAAATTGCATCATCACTCTCTTGTCAAGAAACAACTTAAGTAATTGGAGAAGATTGCAAGCTTCGTTAAATATTTATTATTTTTAATAAAATGAATTCTCTTGCAATGGTAATAGTTATACAGGATGCAAAAGTGATATGAAAGCTGAGTCAACAGAGTATAAGAAGGAAGAAGCAGATATTATTCATCATTGCTTTACTTGTGGATTTTATAAATTGAATTAATTTAATTTGACTACTGCTCGACTTGCTTCAAGGAATACAGCTTAAAAAGTCATTAGCACCCTCTAACTGAGGTGAAGTATGAATTATTGCAGAAGTTGCCAAAATACACTGCGAATGGAGGTTGGTTGTGCGATGCTAGATTCTACAAGGGATGTTAATATGGGGCTGCCAAGTCATGGAACTCAACTGAAGACATTACTCACTGCTGTCGCGATTGTAACTACGATCTTTGCGATAAGTGTGTTATTGACTACAAAGCATGATTACCCAACTTAAATTTTATATATAAAATACAATAAGACAATACCAAAATCAAACTTAAAATAACAATTTAAATTATGCAAAACTAGTTCAAGTATTTATATTAAATTTTAAGACATCTCATTACTAAATAGGAATGAAATTAAAATAAAATAGTAATTTGTTATCAGGTTATTTGTAAGCATATTATTATTAGATAATTATAATGACAAGCAGGAGAACTAATAGGAGTGCAGCATCAGCAGCAGTTGTGGATGATGATAACTTTGACCCCACAGAATTTAAACAGCAGAATGACTTTAAAGTGCAAGATATGAAGAAAGAAACCATAATTGATAAGCAATCAGAGACAAAGACAAAGAAGATTTAATTTTAGAGAAGAGAAGCAGGAGACTCTGATCCTGAATCAGTTGAGTATGACAGTGAAGATGAATATGGTGGTGAAGACCAGGATGATGATGACTATTATTAAGAACTGCAGCAGTACTATGGCAATAATAACCCAAATAGCCAGTCCAATTAACAAGCCAATGTAAATCCTTAATAAAATGTGCAAACATCTTAAGTTTAGCTATAGAAAAGTGCAATTCCTGTTAGTGAAAAGCAAAAGACTTCAAATAATCAAGAATCTACAAACTAACTATCAAGCAGCAATTAATAGGATGAAGAACACGAACAGAAAAAAGAAGATAAAATGCTGAAGGCTTTTTATCAATAAAAAATGAACAATAATGCATCTGATAAGCAATAATTACTTATTTAAAACAATAAAAAAATTAATCTCAACTATGTTGATCACAAATTAGAGATGCAACTTGGAGTTAAAGTTAATAACTCACTCAAAATCTAGCAATAAAAGATATTAAATATTTATAAAATACACAGGGATTAATATAAAAGATTGATGATGATCGCATTAGAGTGAAAGACAAGAATGACAGAGCTACAGTGGACTAAGTATTAGATCCAAGAACACTCATAGTGCTACATAAAATGATTAAAAATCAAAAGTTAGATATAGTTTATGGGTGTTTGAGCACGGGAAAAGAAGCAAATGTATATCTAGCAGAAGGTCATATGGACTTAGACACTATGGAATTAAAAAATCCAGAAGATTAATATATAGTAAATATTTAATAGAGTTCAAGAGAGAATTCGCCATTAAGATATTCAAAACATCAATATTGATTTTCAAAGATAGAGAACGCTACGTGGAAGGTGAATTTCGTTTTCGTAAGGGGCACTGCAAATCAAATCCCCGTAAGATGGTTTAATTATGGGCTGAAAAAGAAGTAAGAAATCTTAAGAGATTGAATTAAACCGATGGAGCCATTAAAGCTCCTAAACCCTACCTCCTCAAGAACAATGTTATAGTTATGGAGTTCATTGGTGAAAATGGTCTAGGAGCACCTAGATTGAAAGATGCTCAAATTATCGATTTGCAATAGACTTATGCAGATGTTTTATTCATAATGAGGAGGATGTATCAGATGTGCAGACTAGTTCATGCAGATTTCAGTGAATACAACATGCTCTACTATATATTTTATTTTATAAAGGAGAAGTGTGGGTAATTGATGTTAGTTAATCAGTTGAACATGATCATCCCATGGCTTTGGATTTCTTAAGAAGAGAT
>ARYC01001404.1:0-17363 GCA_000711775.1 Oxytricha trifallax | reverse complement strand
TCCATTTTATATGTACACTCAAAATGAATTCAATTAATCAATACTTTAATTTACTAAACTTTGCATCAAACAAAATCATCAGTAGGGTACATATTTTTAGCCTCGTTATAGTCATATAGTAGAGACTCTCCTTTCTTCACATTCCTTTGAGTGTATATCATAACGGTGGCTTTTCCATCTATCTAGCATCTTATACTCCTGATATTTTGCTTTTTCTTTGACTCTTTGCTACTTTTATTGATTGAGTTGAAGAATCTACCTACGTTACTATACTTTTAAGGTGCGATTACTAGCGAAGTATCAGAGTCTCCAGTATCTAGTAACTCCATAATTGAATCATTTTTATCAAATATTGTTTATCTCAAAGTTCGAACTTCTCCAGCATACTCACATAGCAATGTTAAATCCTAGAGATCTTGAGCAGCTTCAACATAGAAACCTTAATTCTAATCATGTTTCAAGATCAATGGAGGCAGAATTCCTAACTCTTCTCTTCTTCTTAGCTACTACACGGATTCAATATTTTCTTTCACTAATTTTTGAACATTAGGCTCTAAGTTGATGTTATTCTTAGACTCCAGGCACAAAGGATCATCATATATTTATTTATTAGCATAAGTTAAGTCTTTAGCAAAGAATGCTCTTTCAAAGGACTGACGTATTTCATGTTCAGTAAGTGGATCATCAATCAGCTTTGAGAGTTTGAAAATATTCTTCTTTCTTGTAAGTGAAACAGACTTCTTTCTATTTTACTTCTTCATTAAATCTTAAGAGTAAAACTGATTAATCAGTTATGATTAGGGAGTATCATCTTTCTTAAGAATATCAGCAAAGTAATTGGTTTCAGGTAGCTTCTTCTTCGTTTGATTAAAGAAACTAGTCAAAGATTAGTTTTTAGTCTATTTCGAGGTATTTTTGCTTGCATGATTTGAGATCATAGTGATTAACGGAACTTTCATTTCTGGGATAAGTTGAGTTTTACCTTACTATAACTGTTTTTAGCATTTCAAACAAAACATTTCATCTTCAAACTTCTCAAAGCACTTTTAGTGATAGTTATTCTGGCATTTTAAACATTATTATCTATTATCTTCACTTTTCAATTATTTCTTGCACTATGAACACTAAACTTCCTTGTTTTCTTCTTTCTGGTAATTTTATTTTAGTCTTTTGGTTTCTTTGAGCTACATCTAACAACTAGTACAAATAAATTCATCTTCTTATGTAGGTGTTTCTTAGAACTACTGTGAGCACTACCAGTGATAGTTGTCACTGCAAACCTCACATTTGATCAAATCTTCAAACTTAGAAGGAGTTTATTTCTCACACTTCAGATTTTTACATTTCTTGCCAAGCTTAAAGAAACTTTGTAAGTTACTTTGCTTTGTCAATGTCACTGGTTAATTAGATTATTCTTTTAGTTTCTTTTCACCACCCATAGATTTAGCTCTTAGCTTGATTTATTTGCCTTAATCTATCGCTTTACTATTAGACTAAGTTTCATTAATCTTGGCTACTTATCTCTTTGATCTGACTATTTTAGTTTACTTTATAAGTGGTTCAGGTACATCAAATTCAAACAATTCATTGGCATTCTTAATTTATCCTTTGGTTGCTCTCTGAATTATGCTCTTGACCTTTTCCTGCTCAAATTAATTGGTTATTACTGCAAGATAGTAGTTTGAATAGGTTGCTCCTGCTTTGTTTACTAAGTTTGATTTTTAGTTGATCTAGCACTCATTTAAGTCTCGATATTTACAAATTTAAATCGATAATATAAATTCAAATTAAAATAGTCGATATAGATAAACTATTCAAAAATATGAATCTTAATATTAAATGTTCAAATTTATGAACATCAATTAAATTATTTATAAATAATAAAATTAATATAAGACGCAATTAATTATATGTATTACTCAAATTTAATTGATTTTGGTTTTTATTATTTTATATTAGTATTCTTGAGCATTATAAATTGATTAAATTAAAGAAAAAAATAGAAATATTTTAAACAAATGTACTTAATGATTTTAATGATTAAAAAATAATTAGAATAAGAAATCTTTTTCTTCCGTTTTAAAATATTACTCATGGTAAAAAATTGAATTCTAATACAATTTCTTTTTATTTTTAAAATAAACAATAAATTTCAAAAATCTTTATATCATTGTAATAACTTTATTAAAATATGTGTTTATTGAATCATAAATAATAATTGAATTAATTTATTAAAATTTAATAAAAAATATTAAGCTATAAACATGAGTGACTCATTTCTTACACGACAAAACATTATAAAATAAATTATGTTTAAAATTCACAATTTTATTTTTATTTTACAAGAATGAATTTATAATAATTACAAAATCAAAAGATTGATTCAAATTCATACAAAAATCATATTAATTATAATTTTTCAATTAAATTTTAAGTATTGAACAAATAGATATAGATTTTTAAAAAATTAATTAATATAGTTCATAAAGTCAAATTTTAATAAAATATAATTAAAATAATACTTTTTATATTTTAAACGGTATAATTTTATTACTTCCTCTTCATATACAATAAATTTGTTATTTTTAATTAGAATAATGGGAAAATATATTGAAAAAGTGATAATGATTATTTGAAAATTAGTATGAAATGTAATTTACCATTTAATATATTATATAAAAATATTGAAAAACTTGAGTTATATTTCTTAAAATATTTGAAATAACATTTTTGTCATTATACTTCTTAAAATAATTATTTTTACTTTATGAGTAAATTAGGGATTATCAATATAAAATTTTATTAAATTTAACAGCATTTATAATTAAAAAAACTTTAACTTTATTATAAATTTATTCTTTGAATAAATCAATACTTCAAAATTGATTAAAATCTATATTTTATTCAAAATTTTAGCTTAATTATCTGAGCGAGGAAGACGACGATGAGGAAGACAAAAATGCAAAAAATATCAAAATTTGAGCTCTTCTTGGCACTGTTAGAGAAACTTGCTTGTCCTAACTGTACGCTAAAAGCGCACCACTGTTCATATAAAAAATAAGTTTAAAGTGATTGTCCTCTTGCATGTCTTGATGCTTGAAGAAAACAAGAAAGTTAAATATATTTATTTAGAAATACCATATTAATATTAAGAATTAATCCCCTATATTTGATTCACACAATTAAGATAAAAATACTTGCCTTTAGTTGAGATAGTCTTTATAATTAAGATTCCCAATAAAACTTCATTAAATTTAAATTCCCTTAAATACTACCTATATTAAAAATAAGAGATGACATTTAATATTTTGAAAATCAATTAGAATTTTTCAATTTTTTAATATTAATTAGTTTAAAATATTGAATTCAAAAATGATTCAAGGTCCTACAATTTTAATAAATTTTAAATAACTTAAAATTCAATTGATAAAAATTATCTAATCAACAAAATATATTTTTTTTAAAAAGTCTTTTTTAGCTAATATTTAAGATAGATAAAAAATTAATTAAGATTTATTTGAAATCTTAGTTATATAAAGTATTCTCAACTCAAGGTAAAATGATGTTTTTTTAATTGTGTATTAAATATAGGATATTAATTTAAGACAAGCACTACCGCAAACACTTAAATTAGTTTTTGGGATTTGAGTTGCGCAAGTTGCATAAATTATACCAAGCACGTTTCAACATCAGTGCAAAGATGAGTTTTAAATATATATTTTCTCATTTTGTGTCCTATATTATTATCTTTGTCGTTATAGTCCTCGTCTACACAATTAAGATGACATTTACACTTTTAATATTAAGAGTATAAACTTCAAAAGAAGCCATCAACATTTATTTTTAAAGCGAATATAAACACCAGAATAGCAACCATACCGAGAAATAATTTAAATATACTTAATAAAATAATAATTTTCGAGAAAATTCATAAGTAAACTCAAAGAAAAAAATGGTTACGAAAATATGAGCAAATAAGTATGATAAATCAGATTAATGAAATTAAATTCATTTAATATTAAAGTTGTTAGATTCGATTGTACTTGTTTTTGAAAATAAAAGCATGCTCACACTCTTAATATTTTTATTAAGTTAAACGTAATAACGATAATGTGATAGATAAATTGAAAGAATACAACAAAATAACAACTAAAAAATTCTTTTAATGCATGAATAAATATCTAGATAATCGTAACAATAATTGAAAAGATAAATGAATCTGGATAAGAGTAAAATAAAATGTAAAAAAAGTACATATTAATTGTAGTGAAGTGACTAAAAATTATAGTGCCACCAATCACAAGTTTAGTCACTGTTACACCGACTTTGAACTTCAATCATAATAAGAAATCATTATTCATTCGAGGTCTACATGACTTCAGTTTGTTATATTTTATTTTACTCAAAAGAACAATTAAAATTCCAAATCTCAGAATTGCTTATAGCAATATAATAAATACTCTATCCAATAAAAGGCAAATAAAAATTAAATAAGTGCAAAATGTAATTAATCAAATATACTATAGTATATTATATTTAATAACAAAAATTTTGTATTCTCTTGACATACACATTTTGATTTTATGTTAAATCATTTCCTCTTTCATTTCATTAGTATAATGTTTTATCAAATAGATCTTCTTTCATTGAAACAGTCATTCTTAAGAATCATTCGATATTTATTTCTTAATTGAGGTTTCTTATTAAGATTCTAGATAACCCTTATTGCGTATCATATGTCTTAAATTAATTTTGAGAAGATCATTGAATTTTTTAGCATTAAATAAATATTCACTCAATTTAAATAATTATATGTTAAATTTAAACTGAAATATTAGTTAATTATCGAATTTAGTTTAAGAAGTGAACCTTTATCAAATACACAAAATTTAAAGGTGAATAAAAACAGTAATAGATGATTATGTACAACTGGAAATCTCATCATTAACTTTAAAAGTCAGGGTTTGATTCTAATAACTTATTTAATAAACTTTATACCCAAAACTTTAATAAATGTTGATATTAAAATAATGTCTCAGCTATGTTAAATGAAGTTCACAATAGTTGCTTGAAATTATATTTATAAATTTTTAACATTTAATAGAATTATTATAGATTAATAAATATAAAAATCATTGCCTTTAAACTCGTAAAAAATAATTATATTAAAAAGTTAATAATATAATTATTTGTACTTAGTACTTAGGTAACAATAGTTTTTTTTAATTTAAATAGTCATGACCTGTCTTGCTTCTTCAGTTTGGTGAGCGAGTTTTGGAAGTTTGGTTCTGCATGCCTCTCTTATGGTTTATGGGAGTCTTGTCACTCATCCCGCGTCTTGACTTGCTACTTCGGACCTCGACTCACCATAGGCAAAGCCTAATCCTTGTTGTCCCTGGGTGGCATGTCCCTTGGTTGGACCGGTCACTTGCCAACGAACAAAGCCTGATCTATTTTATTCTTTCGCTTCCTTTTTTAGAGATGTTTTTAGAAATAAGTCTTTACCTCTGTCCTCTTGTTAAAGTGCAAATTCATAGAAATATGCTCATCATCTTAGCAGCAGTCACAATAATAAAAATAATTATGAATTCATTTATTTATAAATAAAGATCTGATAATTAAAATTAAATTGATAAGTATTTTATTTTAAAGATATGTTAATAAAGGGATTTATCTGTTGATTCTTGAATTACAAAAAATAGAGCAAAGACTACGACAACTCATCATCTCATTTTAACGATGCTCAACCTATCACTTACTTTTTTCGTCGTACCATGGTTAATTTGTCCAAGATGACCATGAAGACCATGATAGCAGTAAGCATGATGACCATGAACACGGAGAACATTTACCAACAATTGAATTAAATTATTTCAGTTTTAATTTATTTAGTAAATTTACTTACAATTGCCAAAGAATGAGTAAATAATCAAAAAAAGAGAATTATTATACTTGTGTTTTATTAATAATTAAAAAGAGTTATGCTAGTAATAAACTTATCAAGGAATAAATTAAAATATTACTAAAATAGATTTGAAATGGGAAAATAAGATATATTAATCAAAAATTAAAATTCTATTATTTATAACTGCCACTAATTACAGTAGTTCAGAGATCAAATTTGGCACTAAGCACTTACCGTTATGTTCCTGATATCACACCGTAAATGTCTATTAAATTTTAGCACAAATACTTTTCACATCTGTCATTTGACTTAACTTGACTTGGTTTTCTATTTATAGAGGAAAATACACGTACTTGACCATTTGACCTACTTGACCTAGGATTTAATACGTATTTAGTTCAAATAAATTAATTAATTTTAATTCTAAAAATAATAAATAAATAATTAAAAACATTTTGTGTTTTTGACCCATTTGACTACTTGACCTTAGTTATTTTTATGGTCAGATAGTTCAAGTTAATTAAGGAGTATAAAGATAATATGCATATAAGAAAATATTAGTATATTAATTACTAAAAATGGCCTTAATATTATGCAGATAGTATCACTCTCACTCTGTGTCTCATTTCATATACTTATCGCACTTGCATTTCATTGTGGCTTCTTCTCTTGCGAATTGCTTTCGTGTTTCTTCTTCCTCTATGCGTGTCATAAAGTACTTTGCCAAGTCAATTGTGTCAAATGGCAACTTCTAGTTCTCGCATATCTACACATCTGTGAGGTCGATCAAATGGCATCTGGCCTGAAAGGCCTCTCTGTCGATATCTTCAAGATACTTTAGTGGCAAGGAATTTGTGGTGATCACGACTACACTGTCTATGTATTCTAGCTATACCTCGCCGTACATTATGCTTCCATTAATTAAAATATTTAAATAATTATCATAATAACTACTCCTTAATTAACTTGAACTATCTGACCATAAAAATAACTAAGGTCAAGTAGTCAAATGGGTCAAAAACACAAAATGTTTTTAATTATTTATTTATTATTTTTAGAATTAAAATTAATTAATTTATTTGAACTAAATACGTATTAAATCCTAGGTCAAGTAGGTCAAATGGTCAAGTACGTGTATTTTCCTCTATAAATAGAAAAAAACCAAAGTCAAGTTAAGTCAAATGACAGATGTGAAAAGTATTTGTGCTAAAATTTAATAGACATTTACGGTGTGATATCAGGAACATAACGGTAAGTGCTTAGTGCCAAATTTGATCTCTGAACTACTGTAATTAGTGGCAGTTATAAATAATAGAATTTTAATTTTTGATTAATATATCTTGTTTTCCCATTTCAAATCTATTTTAGAAATAATTATATATGAACAAACTTTTTCATTAGACATTTTTCCAACTTAAACTAAACAATTTAAAATTTGTAAAGCTAAAAATCAACCAATCAGAAATACTTGTAATTAAGATAAACACATATAATGGATTATATATAAAGAAAAATATATTACTATTGAGAATATATAAAAAATGAAGATAATTTTTTTTAATTGAACAGTTTATATTATAAAAAGCTAAGTCGAAAAAATAATTTTTGCGTTAGCTCGTATATTTTAATATTCATAGAAATAATAAATATAATTAATATAGATTCTTGATTTAAATTAACATTTTGTACGATATTTAAATATTTACGAATAACTTCATAAGAACAGTGGCTACAATCTCTTTAAATTTCATGGGTCACAGTGCTCGCATTATTGAAAGAGTAACAAATGAGTCTATGATTATGATCAGGGTGAACACGTGACCATCACTTGAAAATGCATGATTTCAGTGTTAATTCGTCGAATGACGTCAAAATAGAGCAGTTTCCACAACTACATCTAAAATCACCATTAACGTGTCCCCATGGTCACTGCTCTATTATTCCTCGTGATAAGTGACCATGACCTAGGGTACAACTGTACCATCACTTAAAAATACATGATTTCAATGTTAATTCGTCGAATGACGTCATAATAGAGCAGTTACCACGACTACCTCTCAACTCACAAGATAAGTAGCCCCGTGGTCACAGCCGTCTTTATAATCGTGACATATGTGACTATGATAATGACCATGACCATGACCACATTGACAACGGTACAATCACTTAAAAATACATGATTTCAGTTATAATTCGTCGAATTATGTCATATTAGAGCAGTGACCACGATCTCCCCTCAACTCACTAGTTACATGGTCCCGTGGTAACTACCCTCTTGGTTCTCGTGACATAGGTGACTATGACCATTACCATGACCACTGGTACAACGGTATCTTCACTTAATAATACATGTTTTCAGTGTTAATTCCTCGAATGACATCATAATAGAGCAGTGAAAACGACCACGCCTCAACTCATAAGTTACTGGCCTCGTGGTCACTACATTCTCTGTCATCGAGACCATGGTGACTATCATCATCAACATGACCACATTGACAACAGTACACATCACTTGAAAATGCATGATTTCAGTGTTAATTCGTCGAATGAAATCAAAATAGAGCAGTGACCACGACCACCCCTCAACTCACCAGTTAAGTGGTCCCGTGGTCACTGCCCTCGTGGTCCTCGTGACCATGGTGACCATGACCATGACCACGGTGACCACTTGTACCATCACTTGAAAATGCATTATTTCACTGTTAATTCGTCGAATGATGTCATAATAGAGCAGTGACTACGACCACCCCACAACTCACCAGTTACGTGGTCCCGTGTTCACTGTCCTCTTGGTCCTCGTGACCATGGTCACCAAAATCACATTACAAAAGTGACCATAACTTAAAAATGCATGATTTCAGTGTTAATTCGTCGAATGACGTCAAAATAGAGCAGTGACCACGACCACCCCTCAACTCACCAGATAGGTGGTCACGTGGTCACTGCCTCCGTGGTCCTCGTGACCATGACCGTGACCATAGACCATGACCATGACCACGGTGACCAAGTGACCATCACTTAAAAATGCATGATTTCACTGTTAATTCGTCGAATAATGTCAAAATAGAGCAGTGACCACGACCACCCCACAACTCACCAGTTACGTGGTCCCGTGGTGGTCCTCGTGACTATGACCATGACCACGTATACAACGGTACCATCACTTAAAAATGCAAGATTTCAGTGTTAATTAGTAGAATATTATTATAATAGAGCAGTGACCATGACCACCCCACAGCTCAACAGTTACGTGGTCCTGTGGTGGTCCTCGTGACTATGACCATGACCACGGGTGTAACAACGGTACTATCACTTGAAAATGCATTATTTCAGTGTTAATTCGTCGAATAACGTCATAATAGAGCAGTGACCTCGAATTATTACTTAAGCTCAATCCAATTTTACTCTGGCAAGGCGTTGTATGGATATGGAAGATTTTCTTCTTCACTACTGGAAGTATTCTGTGATTTGTCTTCTTACATATGCATATCCATTCCTTGTGAATGGCCTCAATTCAAGAATATCTTAATCTATTGTTATCTGTACTAATGATTGAACGAGCTCTCGTTTTATTGTTGGCTTGATTTTATCCTGGTTTTAGAATTAGTTTTTAGCTCTATTTCCCCAATAAATCTCCTTTTTTCTTATTGTTTTCGACAATTTATTCTGGATTACTTGCTTTACCAAGTTAAATGCTGTATATATATTATTACAATAAAATTAGAATAGCAATAATTTAATGCTTCCTCTTTTATCATTAAATATGTTTATAATAGAGGTTCTCTATTATGAAGTACCTTATTCCAGTTAGATTATGGCCAAGTTATCTTCAAATCTAACAGATTTTTATATACCAACTGACTCTGTCTCTGGACTTTTAATTTGTGACTCTTATTTCTTATAAGCTTCTTTTTTAAGCAAATTATTTATCATAATTTAAATTTGAGTATGTTTTTACAGGTTATTTTCGCTTTTCTTAGTCTAAGGAATTCTGAATCCGCTCTTTATTGCTGATTGAGGTTAAAACATTTGATAAAATTTAAATTAAACCAATATTGAAAACATATGCTAGAAGGATTCTAAATATTCGGTTTTTCTTCTCTATTTTTAAATGACATCCCTAAGAAACATTACAGTCTCCTTTTTTGCTTGTACTCTTAATGCTTGTTATTCTTTGCTTATCCGAGGCTTTTGGTTCAACAATTAATCTAATTAGATTTTCTTAGAAAGATTGTTTTGAAACCCTCCTAAATTAATTAAATATAAATTGAGAATTATCTAGCAAATTAATTATTTAGAAAAGGTTAATTTAAGAAACTTATGATGGGGTAAACTTTTTTTAAATATTAATCCATACCTTATAAAATTCAATTGTAATGTTATAAAAATACTAAATTGTCAGTTGATTATGACTTTATAAGTTTAGGCAGCATTTCATTTTAGTTACTTTTTGAGAAATTTACATTAGTATTTGCAGGGGACGAGTTAATAATTGTGCCATTTCCACCTTGAGAATAGCTAAAACTACCAAATTTCTGAGTTGATTGCTCAGAACTATCCCTTGCTAGTTTTAGTTTAATGTCCTGCGGATTTTCATAGATTATAGAAGATCCAGAATTTAGGTTGTTAAATGAAGGGGTAGGCACTGCAAAGTTTTTCTCTTAATTTTCCATAATTTCATAGTCACTCTGGATTTAATAGAAGTATTTTTATAAAAAAAGTCTAAGAAATCTTTTAAAATTAAAACTAGATTTGAATATCCTTGTCCCTCTATTATTTTGCTATGTTGAATGATTTTCTCTGTAATGATAGTCCACCGTTAACTGGACTCCCCATAATTTATTAAGTTGTTTACAGGGTAAGGTTTTTAGATTAAAAACTTTGAGGTTGTAGCAAGACCGATTTACTCCTAGAGTTTGATCTCAAGAGATTTCCTTACATATTTATAATATAAAATAATATTTCTTAATTAGAAATGAATTGGTATGTGCTAAGAATTAATTAACACTTCTTGATTGTGGTAGATTTTTATAATAAATTTAAGCTAAAAATGATTGAACTGAATTAAGCTAAAAGATTTGACTTTTGCTATTCTAGAAAGCAATTAATGTCATTTGTTAAGGGTTCATTTTTCTTATTTTACAAATAAGTAATGACCTATTTTTATTATTAAAATAATAACAATTTAGTGAAGCATATTTTATAATTTATCAATTTAATTCTAATTTATCTCATCAATTACTTTTCTTATGAGTAATAATCCTTAAAAATTAACAAGACTGATTTAACTTATCAAATTTAATTCTTACATTTATTCTTATCAAAAATAGCATTCTATTTAAGAATATATTTAAGTTTAATTTGCATGAAATAAATTTTAATCTATTTAAATACATACGGTATTGGGATTATTTATATATTATTTTTATTTTAATTATTTTATCGATCATAATTTAAGTAGAATTAGTTAGTTTAGAAATCAAAATATATCAGATCGAATTATTAATGATGTATTTTAAGTATTAAGATTAGCCAACATAATCTATTAAAATATGAATTTCATAGCTTTTAATTGGTTTATCCAATCTGATTAGAAATTTATTTAACAAGCATATATTTTTTGAAAGTTTTTCAATAATTTATGTTTTGATAATACTATTTAAGGATTTATAATGTAAAAAATGTATTCTAATCGAAACCCAAAAAGTCTTTCGTACTTCATCTTACCAAGCTATCTTTACTAACTACTATATCCAAACCATGCAAAAATTCGATATCGCCAAAGTAGAAGAAATCATGAACAGCTAAGATAGCATTAGAAACTTGTCAGTGATCGCCCATGTTGACCATGGAAAAACAACGCTCACTGACTCTTTAATCGCCTACAACGGGATCATATCTCTCGAAAAAGTAGGCAGTGCTTGCACCATAGACCTTAGAGACGAGGAGAGACACCAAGGAATCACTCTAAAGTCTCCTGGTGTAACACTCTTCTATAAAAAATAATTACAATTATCAAGGGATTATTTATGGCAATAAAATTTGGAATCTATGAGATGAAGCATCAACAAAAGAATGATTTGAACAACAATGATCAACAAACAACAACCACAGAAAGCAATCAAGATTCAACACAGCAATCGCAAAGATTCTTAATCAATCTAATCGACTGTCCAGGCCATGTTGACTTCTCTTCTGAAGTCACAGCTGCTCTCAGAGTTACTGATGGAGCATTCAATAATAAATAATAATCTAAATTGAATAGAAAGCATTAATAATTCAAATTAGTCGTAGTAGACTACATCGAAGGTGTCTGTGTCTAAATAGAAACAGCTCTGAGACAAGCCTTAGCCGAGAAAATTGTACCAGTTCTTATGGTTAATAAAATTGACAGAGGAATATTGGAGCTCCAAGTTTCTGGAGAAGAAATGTATCAAAGATTCTTAAGAGTCATTGAAAGCGTCAATGTAGTCATAAGAACTTACGAACAAGAAGATAGTGGGCTCACACTTCAAGTCGACCCCACTTAAGGAAATGTTGCTTTTGGATCAGCTCTATTCGAATGGGCTTTCACCTTAGACAAGTTCGCCAAAATGTATGAAAAAAAATTCGGAATAAATGAGAAAATTTTGGCCAAAAAGTTATGGGGTGATAACTTCTACGATCCATTGAACAAGATATTTGTAACTGAATAAGTCACTGAAGATGGCAGAAAGTTACAAAGAGCATTCGTGCAGTTTATTATGGATCCTATCATCAAACTCATGAAAAACATTATGGAATAAAAAACAGATAATGTTTTCAAGATGTGCAATACCCTAGAAATCACACTAAGCGAAAGAGAATCGCACTTCTAGAAAAAAGATCTTGTTAGAGCAGTTTTCATGAAATGGCTCAACGCAAGAGAAGTTCTTCTAGAAATGATCTGCAAGAAACTCCCTTCTCCCAAATAAGCTCAGCAATACAGAACTTCTTTCCTTTATGAAGGTCCTCAAGATGACCCATGCGCAGTAGCAATGAAAAACTGCGATCCTAATGGACCACTTATGATTTACATATCAAAGATGGTTAAAAGCAATGACAAAGGAAGATTCTACGCTTTTGGAAGAGTCTTTTCAGGCACAGCAAGATCAGGTCAAAAAGTCAGAATTATGGGACCAAACTATATTCCAGGAAAAACTGTAGATCTCTTCGTAAAATCTATACAAAGAACTGTATTGATGATGGCAAATAAAGTTGAACCAGTCTCAGAAGTCCCATGCGGTAATACAATCGGTTTAGTAGGTATAGATAAGTACCTCGTTAAATCTGGAACAATCACTGACTATGATGAGGCCCACAACATCAGACCCATGAAATATTCTGTCTCACCAGTAGTTAGAATAGCTGTCAAGCCAAGAAATCCACAAGATCTGCCAAAACTTATTGAAGGTCTGAAAAGTTTAGCTAAGGCTGACTCTCTCGTGCAGTGCTTCACTGTTGAAGAAACTGGAGAACACATCATAGCAGGTTTCGGTGAACAGCACTTAGAAGTCTGTCTAAAAGAACTAGAGAAAGTGCATGCTGCCAAATCCCAATCGACTCTTCAGATCCAGTAGTTTCTTATAAGTCAAACTATATAAATATTGAGATTATATTGGGATATTTTTTTAATTATACATGGAAACAGTCACAGCTTAAAGCTCTCAAGTATGCCTCGCAAAATCCCAAAATAAGCACAATAGAATCTATGCAGTAGCTGATCCATTAGGCGAAGAGTTCTGTTAAGCAGTTGACCTCAATTAAATCTCTGCAAAAGACGAACCTAAAGAATTAGGCAAGAAGTTAGTCGAAGAATATGGATGGGATCTTATCGACTCAAGAAAGATATGGTGCTTTGGACCAGAATAAACAGGCTGCAATCTTCTTGTTGACCAGACCAAAGGAATACAGTACCTTATTGCAATATAAATGTTAAATTAAAATATGACATCTCATATTAATACTAAAGCTATTTACTATGATCATCTTTATATTCTTGATTCTACTTTATTATAACGAAATCAAAGACCATATGGAATCAGCCTTTTAATGGGCCACAAAAGAAGGAGCAATGACCTAAGAGTAAATGAGAGGTGTTAGAGTAAACATCGTCGACTGCAACTTGATTTCAGACTCCATCCACAGAGGAGGTGGTCAAATCATACCAGCTGGTAGAAGAGTCATCTATGCAGCTCAGCTCACTGCTGAACCTCGACTTCTCGAACCAATCTTCCTTTGCGAAATCCAAGCACCAGACTCTGTCGTCGGAGGCATCTATCAAGTCATCAGCTAGAGAAGAGGTATGGTTATCTCTGAAGAACCAATCTATTTTAAATTTGCAATAAGATAAAACTTAAATTAAGTTAATGTTCCTTATTAAATTAATCTAAGGATAGCCAACTGTCATTTTAAAGGCTTACCTGCCAGTAGCTGAATCATTCGGATTCACACAGCATTTAAGAGCAGCAACTCAAGGAAAAGCATTCCCACAATGCGTGTTTGATCACTGGCAAGTCATTAGCTCTGATCCATTCCAGTCTGATTCTATAGCTGGTTAGATTTTATAACTATAAATATTGAATTAATTTTTTAAGGGGAGTATTAATATCTGTTATTTTATGCATAGATCTTTTTTAAATAACCAGTGTTAAAGATATATTATTTCTAATAATACAAATCAAATTAGCATTTAATTAGTAGTAAATTAAAAAGACTGATTTTATATTTTAAATTACATTTTATTAAAATGGAAGCTTAATTTTATTAAAGTAAAACAATTTTTGATTAAATTAAATATCTACAAGACAATTTCTAACAAGATTATATTTATATAAAAGTTTAATTATAATATCGCTATATAATTTAAAAAAACTTATATTTTTATTACTGAAATTTGGGGAAAAATACTTAAAATTCAGATGATTTTAATTCAATCTATTTAATTTTTAAGCTTTTCTTTTTAATGAACACATATATGAAACTAAATAATACAAATATTTAAATTAGAACTATAAATATAAATAGATACCACATATTTCACAACAAATAAATACTAAATAATAAAATTTGGTATTGATTGTTGATCAAATAAGAAAGAGAAAAGGACTCAAACCTGGCATCCCCGAATTGTCAAACTTTATCGACAAGCTCTGAGCGAGCTCACTAAAAAGCTCTAGGTTGAAGATAAAATAAGATTACCAATTTATAATTTACTTTAAAAATTCACTAATAAATCACTTTTATTAAGCTAATTGACTTCATTAAATTAATTTCAATAATATATAAATTTTTAATATTATTGAATTATAAATGAGAAATGAAAATTGTTCTTTGAAAATTGCATTTAAAATAAAATTATAAGTAAATTTAATTTTAATTGAATTTACAGCTTTGTAACAAACAATTTTACATTTTCTTTAAAATATTTAAAGCTTTATATATATAATTTTTTAGTTGTATTTATCTTAAATTCATTTTATTTTAAACAAAAATTTTGAGTAAAATATAATAAAATGAAAAGTTCAAATAAGAAATCTAAAGATCAGATTCACGCCTCTCTGTGTAGCTATGCAAAATACAGAATCCTTAACGACATGATAGATTCTGCGAAGAGACATGCTCGCAACTCCAAAGACTACCAAATACTTATCATGGACAAAATTTCTCTCAAAGTTTTCTTATCATGCTGTAAATTCTTTGAGATATACGAAGCTAATTTATATCACATCGAAAGACTGGAAGTCGAGAGAAAACGTTTCCCTAAAACTCACGCCATATATTTCATTTCACTATCTATTTAGTCAGTCAGCAGACTGATTTAGGTCTTTGAAGAGGAGTCTGATTCAAAAAAGCAGATTTAATATGGGGGTGTGCATTTAGCATTCACCAGTCATGTGTCCTAGGATCTTATTAAAATGATAGCTTCTGCTAAAAATCTAGTGCCTAGGATTTATAGTTTCAATGATATAAATCTTGACTTCTATCTTTATAATTAGCTAAAATAGATATATTTGAGTAAATTAATATGATTAATCAAGATTGTACATTTCTCTTTATTTATATTGATTTATTTATATTTTTAGGTACTCTACCGTATTAGACCTGTTTTGTGGTAGAGTACCTTAATTATATTAATCTGAAATTATTTAATTTTAAATGCTATACTTAAGAGTGAAATGCAGTTTTAATAAAAAGTAAAATATAATTAATAAAATATTAGTAAATTGGAATTATTTATAATTTAAGCATACCAAAAATGATTCTCTTTTTATCTTGTTACTTAAAACAGTAACTTTTTTCTCATTATTTCTTTATTTTATTTATTCTTAATTATATATTACTTTTTATTAAAACTGCATTTCACTTTTAACTATAGCATTTAAAATTAATTAATTTTAAAATTAATATAATTAAGGTACTCTACCGCAAAACAGCTTAAATACGGTAGAGTACCTAAAAATATAATTAAATCAATATAAATAAAGAGAAATATACAATCTTGATTAATTGATTTAATTTACGATTTTTATGCTATTTTAGCTAAATGATATTATCAAAATTTATTTAATTGTCTATTTGTAAATTTTGAAAAATAAATTTCTTATTTTATAGTTATAAATTTTTTCATCAAAATCTCCTTTTATTAGATTTTAATCATATTTGAACTCAATTAACTAATAATTTATTAACAGTGTTTTAAGCTTTTTAATTAGCAATAATGTTTTCCATCTCTCAAAGAAAAGTCTAATACCAATTTTTAAAATCATAGATGATAACGATAAAGGTCTAGATTTGCCAATTGTATAACATATCTAAGATGAATTAGCACATAAGTTGTTTACTGTCTGTGCAATCTTTATGGAGTATCCCTACGTCTAATATTAGGGTGAATCTTTAGTAGCTAGAGTCCTGGCCAAAAAACTCAACAATAACTTGAGAAATTTCTATAAAAAACAGCGAAATATCAAAATAAAGGAACCTAGAGGTACTATGCTGATATTAGATAGAGGCTTTGATTTGATATCTCCAGTCATTCATGACTAGTATTATGAATCATTAGTTAATGAGTTCTCAAATATCAAAGACGAAGGAGAGGTAAAAAAATGAATCAAAGACTGCTAATTTAAATGATCAAGATGAACTTTGGGTAAGGTTCAGAAGTAAGCATGTCGCAGAAGTTCATGGAAAACTCAATGAAGAAGTTTCTCAAGTGGCTTCAGAGAGCAAGAGCAAATATACTAAAAACACGCAAGACATGAGTTTAACTGAGATGGCTGAAGTCATAAAATCTATGCTAAAGTATGAAGAGATGATGAAGAAATATCAGGTGCATATGGAACAAATCAATAAGAGTATCTTGGACTTTTCATTAAATAACCTAAGTAAGCATGACAATGACAACGTGACCACGTGTCCATCACTTGAAAATGCATGATTT